>VXBU01015863.1:205958-261615 GCA_013400315.1 Bombycilla garrulus | reverse complement strand
TAAAATAGATTACTGACCAAAAAAAAAAAACAAAAGTAATTTTATCTTTTCAAACCCCTTGTGTGAATGCAAACTCTGTAAATAACGAAATAAGCCAAGTATCTAAGCAATAATAGAATAAAATTCTAGAGTGCCATTAAGCAGCAATTATTTTTAAAAAAATTATTTTCAAAAATAGCTCTCCATTAATAAGTTATCATCCCATTCGGTTTGACCCCACAGCTGATTTTGCATTACGAAATGTATTTAACAGGCTCGCACAAAGAGGCGGAAATTTTGGACTTGCAGATCGTATTTTTGCTCGTATTCAGCTCCACAGCACAAGCACAAATCAAATAACGCCGTGTTTTAGCCTGCCACGTGAAACCCTGAATGGCTTTGGTGGAAATTAACCTTGGTGCCTTGCACGGAAGGCAGCAACCTCCCCACCAGGCATGGGGAGTAAAATGTGGGATATTGGATTGGAGACTTCAGGTAAATTGTAAAATCCTGGAGAAGGCTGCCGTGTGTTCCGGCTGAGTAACACTTTCCATTATAAAGGACTCTTTCTCTGGGAAGCGTTAACACCTCTGCTGTTTGTTGCAGGCCTTTGATATTTAGCAGGGGAAATCCCAGAGGCTATAGAGGTACCGATCCATTGCCCAGAGAAACGTGAGTCAGTTCTGCGTGAGCCGTGCAGAATTTAAAATGCTGCCTCCCTGATTCACGCAGATTAAAATCAGGCTGACACCCACATGTGTCTGGCCTTTCCCCTCTGCACAGATGGCTCAAGAGCTCCTGAAACATCATTTTACAGCCCAGCATATTTAATGAGATTAAAACCTGAGCACGGAGATCTCAGCTGCCTGTAAAGCAGGAGCTTTTGAGGCAGGAACAGCTGCTGGAGGAGATTTTTACACCTGCCCCTTTTATTGTGACTGTATTTGTGACAGGGCTTATAAATTCCTTTGCAATATTTCCATTGTAACAAGAAAGTCTCTCTAATAACTCCTGAAATATTTTTAAAGTTACTAAATAAAGCTAAGAAACCAAAATTTTTATATTATTTTAAACATCTCACAAGCTGTTTCTGATTTCTAATAAATAACATAGTGGGCTAATAAAAATGGGATATTTTACGTACAGCTCAAACTCTTTGTCTCATACATTGGCTCAACTTTTCCCCCACTGTCTGTATGCTTTTAATAAAGAAATGAACATATATACATTCTATACGAATATACAGAACTTAAAAGTTTCTTCTCAAAAGGGCTACAAATGAACTTATTGTATGTGCATAGCACTGTCTTGAACTTGCATACATTCTCTAAGTCCATCAGAATAATTTAACAGGAAAGGTGAGAAAACAGTGTTATGTATGAGATTTGACAAGGATAAAAGTGAAAACTTGAAAACTTGCTTTAAGAAAGCAAACCTCTTCCAAAGAGTAAAAATGTCATCTTTTTTCATAGTAAAAATCCAATAAAAGACTGCTTTTCTAGAAATCTGTCTGAATTCCCAAGCCCAGTTCCACTCCATCTTTGCCAAAACTATTTTGACTTGGTCAAGACTTATTTGTCCCCGTCTAGAGATCCTGATCCAAACCTTGCTGCATCCAAACTCCAGTGACTTTCACTGTGATCTTCATATCTAAGGGAAAAAAAAAATTGAAAATAATGAAAACACAAACTACAAACGTAGTGTTTGCAGCAGAAAATAACATCTAATTAGATTGCCAGAACTGATAATGTCAGCAATTCGAAGATGAATTAGGTTGTTGTTTACTATGTGGCACTCAAACAAACGACACCCTCTGAGATGGAACACCTTCAGGAGGGCTCCAATAAGTGGTTTTTATCAAATATGCAGCATGGAAGAGAAAATAGGAGATACATATTCATAATAATATTTTATTTGTTGGATTTTCTTGTCCCAAATGGAGGGAACAGCTTGTTTAAACTACAGAAGCTGTTCATATATTTCTGTACTCTCTTCAGTGGATACAACGTGCAGGGCTAAAATACTTCTTCAAACAGCATCAGTGACAAGATTCTCACCGCTGTAAAAGCTGTAAAAGCAAAAAATCATTTTTATCTCCTTGGTTTAACCATCTTAAGTTTTACTACCATGATGGAAAACCTAATGCAGAGTTGTAAATTGTTTCACACTCAGAATGTCTAAAATGGAACCAAACTTTAGAAAACTTCAAATTAATTCTGTGAATCTCTGAATCGGAATGTTTTAGAAAAAAATACTTTATGGTCTGAGCAAGAATCATCTAGTAGCACACATGAAATGAGAAATGGCTGCTGATTTTATGAGCTTTTTGAAGATGTTGGGTCAGTGAATAACTCCAGGAGAAATGTTTTGACAGATACGGAATTTATATTTCAAAATTCCTCTTGGAAAGGAAGACTGTTAGATCATGGAAGGCTTGCACGTATATATGACAAAAAATAATCCCCCGTTAAAAAGGGGAAAACCACACTAAATAGCTGAAGAAGTTTTGAAGTAGCTTCCTAAAATATTTCCAGCTTGTGGTCGTTAGAACTTGTCTGATTAGGGACCCCAGTGAACGTGGAAATTCTCTGCAGATCTCCAAGAGCAGGGTGAGAACAGACCCCACTAGAATATTTTCCTTTTACAGCACAGGAGTGATCACAGCTCAGGAAGCTGAAGAAACAGGCAGCAAGCATGCATAAATTATAGCAGCCCAAACTGAATTCTGATGTGTGACCACGCTCACATGATTAAAAGTTTCCCTGTTTTCAGGTGACATTAAGTTCTAAGTATGGAGCACCAATCCAGAAAGGTGATGTTGGCTTTTAATCCCTGAAATACTTTGCTGTTGAGATTAGAATTGGCATGTGGGGGTTTTTTCCTTAAAAAAAAGGGAGGTGAGAGGAGGTTGGCCAGAGTTCAAGACTCTGAGAGTGCAGCTGCGTGTACCTGCAGTAAGCACTCAAAAGGAGGAATCAGGTATTTGCATAACACTTGCAGGAGTCCCAGAATTGAGTGCAAATAAATGCTGCATTTGATGCAAAAATAAAATATTTCATTAACTCACACGAAACCAAATGCACAGAAATGTGAATCTTTAGTCTCATTTAGAGAAATGTATTTTATCCTGATGTTTATTACACTCACCACATGCACTCTCTTGCAGTGCTGTCTCAAAGCTGGTGAAGTCCATGAAATAAAACCACATCCTCCAACATCACAGCTTTAGGCACCTGAATCACTGTGTGTTTCAACATGTTTATGTAGATCAGAGGCTCTCTTAAAACTGAAAACAAGGTAAAACAAATAACAGATATAATAGTACAGAGGAAAAGCCTTGTGGTTAATGTTTAGGACTGGGAGGTAGAAATTTTTGGCTCTGACAGTGACAAGTGAAAGCGGAATATGTGTGAATTGCTTCTCTGCCTCAGTTTTTCCACCTGTGGAAAGGGGATAGTACAGACACCTCTTTGATGTGCTCCTAATTTCTTTTTCCATTCCTTCTTTCTTCCCACACATCCACACCATGCCCAAATCCAGGTTATTTTTCCACAACTATCACCCTTCCTTTCATGTTCAGGTAGGGAAAATTCTTGTCCATTACCAACCATCCTCTTTGGTTTAGAAATTCCAGTTATTTCCTTCTACCCACACGCAATGTGAACTCGAAAGTACTTAAGTATTGATGCATTTTACCCCATTTCCATCATCCAAAACCTAGGCCGCTCATCTTCTCAGGGAAAGTCAAAATAACTTTCCAGTGCTGATATGTGCAACTTGGTTTGTCACATCACCATGCCACGAGCCTCAAATTTTCCTACCTGCTGCCACAGAGGTGACAATGGATTTATGGTGTCAGAATTGGATGTGTGAGAATTTCAGTGAGGAGGCACCTGTGCTCACCATCCCACAAAGGCTATAGGTAACACATTTAAATAAAAAATATAATACAGAGAAAAACATACTTTCTGTTCTTTAGCACAGCTCCACCAGGATTTTGTCTTCTACGTGACAAAAAATAAAAGAAAATATCAGTTTAAAAGTAGCATATTATAATACACTTGGGAATAAAATGCACAGAGAAAGAATGAGATCAAAACAAAATGCAGATCCAACAAAGAGGGCGGTGAAATAATGGTCTATTTTCAGCGTCTCAGATTACTTCCAAAAAATGGATGCTAAGATCATGTTTCACCCTCTAGGCCCTCACAAAAAGGATGATTATCGCTTCGCCCTTGGCACTTCTGGAGGGTTTTTAAAAGGTGGATGTTGCCTGGAGGCCTTCTGAGGGACCAGCGCTGTCAGCTCTGCTTTGAGTGCCTGAGGTGCTGCCACTCTCACCGGGAAGAGCGCCCGTCCTGCTCCTGCCCTTCCACAGTGGGATTTATTTCCTCGAGGCACAGCCGTGCTCAGCTGCAGCTGAGATCTGGGATTGCCCCGGCTCGGGGTTTGGGACAACCTCTGGCAGATGGGCAGGGCTGGAGCCCTGAACAAACGCAGCTTTGTGCGCATGAATCAGCAACGTGGTGAAGGAGAGCCTCGGAAAGAATGCTTGAATTTGGACAAAAGCTGGGGTTTATAGGAATTTGAAACCATGCAGTGTTTTATAATCAGCCCACTGCTTTACAGATGTCCAGAGAAAACCAGCCGTGCTGTCTCAAAGAAAAAAAAAAATAAATATAATGCATGCAATATTCCGGAATCACTCCCTGCACAGGTATTTTTCCTCATAGTTTGTCTCAGACCAGGAATTTTGTTTTGCTTTTCTCCCCAACATAAAAAGCTTCATGTGGAAAACCCGTCTGGAATAACTTAATCCGCAAAACTGTGTCAGAGAATTTAACAGGCTCTTGGAATGGGAGTATCCAAGTTTACTTAGCTGTCTGCCATGTAAATGTGTCCACATAGGGAGCGATTTCAGAATATCTACAGCATTTGCATTCACATCACAGCTTATTTCAGAATAATTTCTTATAGGTAAGCAAGCTCTTTAAAAGAGAATCTCAATATTTATCAGCAAGCTGTTATGCAATACACCAGGGTAGGAATATGGGAATGTCATGTCTACACTGGCACTCTGCACCAACATGCAGACGTGTGTGCTGCCAGAATTGCTAAAGAAAGCTGAATCATGACCCAGGGATGTAACTGGCTTCAATATCTGAATGGATTTAGGTTGTGCCTGAGCAGCTGGGACCCTGGGATGCCTCCCAGCTCCCTCAGCCAAGTTCTTTTACTGGGATACGATGCAGGTTCACATCAGCCTTGTTCCTACTGCAGCCACCTTGAGATTTTCCCTGCCTGTGCAAGCAGAATTATCAGTGGACAAGGACAGCCAGGCACATTGTACAGTCCACCAAGTTTTAATCACAGCCAGAGTACCCAGAAACAAATAGCTCAGTTGGCCATGTGCTTTTATTTAATATATCAGATCTATCTTAATGTATTATGCTTTAATAAAAAGAAAAAAAAAGAAAAAAAAAAGAAACAAAACCAGCCAACGAAACATCATGTTTAAACAGCTTCATTAGCTAATAAAACAGAAATAAAAAGATTTATTTCCAATCTCTTTCCAAAAGCACCTTGAGTGTAACCTAATGAAGTGCAGAGTGTCTAAGCCACGTGTGGAGCCCTAGTCAGTGAAAAATCGTGTTTCCTTAAGAATGCAGCTGGAAAGCAGAATGTGGCCCGACCGAGCAAGTCTGCGCAGAGCCATTTGTGTGTTTATACAACCCGAACGTTCCCAGGTCTGGCTGCGTGGCTGGAATATTCCCGTTCCCAAGGCACAGACCCACCCTCCTCCCTGCGTTTCCTGTGTCCCACAGCAAGAGCGCAGGTTTCCTCCTGCTCCGATGCTCCGGGATTCTTTCCCAGCAACTCATCGCTGACTTGTGGGAATCTCTGGGGACCCGAGGCAGGTTGTGGTTAGGTCAGGGAAGGACTGGGCTCCGTGAGGGAGGCTGATTATGCGCTGCCAGGTGAGCAGGGCTGCAGCCCCGGCTGGAACACACCTCGGGCTTTCACCCAGCCCTGGGTGGTGAGAGCAAATAAACAGAGGTGCAGGAGGAGAATGAACATCTGCACCGGAGCCACTGCGAAAGAGAAAAGCCCCTCGAAGCTTTTGGTTTGAAGGCTCGAAGAATGGAATTTCCATGCCCCAGAGGCACAGGCAGTTCTTACTTTTCCAGCATTTGTAACCCAGCTGACCTAAGTTCATATATCAATTTTCATAGCTGACATAATAACAATGTTTGTAACTCTGTAGTTTATCTGACCTTGAGAAAAGCGTGTTTTATTTTAAGAAGCTCTAGCTGACCGTGTTTCCTCATGTGATCTGCTAGCAGCCTTTCATCGACAGAATGTTCCCGACCGTTCTGCCAAGCAAATATTTTTTCTGAATTTAAACCGGAACTATTTAGTGGCAATACAAATAACTTTTGAAAGGCTTATTAATTAATAACTTATTATAAATAAAGCTGCCAGTTTCATTAATATAGTCTTATAGCATTGAGACAGTTTCAATAATCTTTTCCACTACAAATTTAGTTTAGGCTAAATGAAGAGTGTTGTTTATTAGTAAGTAAATATCCTAAACAGAATAATAACCTGTTCAGAAAAACAACAGTTTCAAATTTGAGATCTTCTGTCAATGCACCCACTTTCCATCACCAAAACATCCACAAATCCTAAATATATTCTAAGCACTTCAAACCAGAATAAAAACACCACCTGTCTCTTCCTTTTTAGCTTGCAGGAAAGCACACCACATAATACACAGTTGGTTGAGGTAAGGAGTGTTCTGGTGAAGAAAATACCAAAAGCACAAAGACAAGAGAATTTCTGTGCTTCATGACCGCAACAACCTTCCTGGAGCACGCTCTGCTCTCATGCAATTGACTTCTATGCAAGTGAAAATACTTCTTAAATTACACATCCACATTAAATTAAAATCTTAAAAATATAAACAGAATTGAGAGCATAACCCCTTGCTGCTTTCTGAAACTTGGTTCTGTGTATAATAAAAATACTTGGTGTTGTTGACCATCCTTCCACAAGTAGGACATGCTACAACTTTTTGGGTTTTTTTTGTGGGGTTTCTTAAGTGCTTCCACAACCTAAATACACCTAAACAACCTAAACCAACCAACCAAAAAAAGCTGCACCTGAGGACTGTGCTTTCTTATGCAGAAGCAGAATAAGTGATCACGTGCTTGTGTCTGACTGTTATATTTTTAGACCAACACAAACTATTTCTTTAAAAAACAAAAGTCTTATTAGCAGTGTTGCAAACAGCACAGGACATTTAACCCTGCAAATGTCCGTGGTACAGGGTTGTGTCCAGACTGTTCTGGAATATCTCCAGCCTTCACGGTCTCTGGAGCACCAGGATGATGGGGCAGTGAAGAAATGTCAGCTGTACCTCTCCAGAACTCCACTTACTGACTATTTTAAAAAAAAATCTTTGCACTTTCTGTCTCTATATTTAAATTCACACGGTGGTTAACCACAAGCAATCAGCAAGCCACCAAATAATCTTTGCATTTCAAAAGCTCTGCCCTCAGATCTCTTGAGCTCAGGAACTCTCTGATACTGTGGACACAATGCACGTTTTAACAGCAGAAGTAGAAAACTCTGACATGTGATGTGTGACAAGGGGAAAATCCCAAGTGGTTTTATGTTTAGGTGTAAATAGAGCGGAAAAAACTCCTTTCAGGAGAAAACTTCGGACATATCTAAAGGAATATCCTATCATCTCATGCAAGGGGCAGCCACAAGTGTCTCTCATCTACCTAACAAAGGTGACAGCTGTGCAGAACTCTCCCTTTTTAGAAAGGTGAAATCATAGCCTGCACCCAATCAAAGACTTAAGAATCAAGAGGACTAAATGCAAATTCAATAACAGGAGGCAGGGAAGGACAATATTCTTGATACAAGCGTAATCAGGTGAGTCAATCTAAATAACACTTTGGATATCTTTAGGTCTCAGAAATTAATACATAAAATGCATTTACCAGAAAGGATTTGCCTGGCTCATGTAACCAAGTAGGTGCACAGTGAGTCCATTGCTGCTCTTCATCAGGACGTTCTCTCAAGAAGAAGAAGAATGTAAAGCCTGGATCATNTGAATACATAAAATGCATTTACCAGAAAGGATTTGCCTGGCTCATGTAATCAAGTAGGTGCACAGTGAGTCCATTGCTGCTCTTCATCAGGATGTTCTCTCGAGAAGAAGAATGTAAAACCTGGATCACAGCCCACATCCACCCCAGTGCATGGAATACAGGCAATTTCTCGGCACAGAGCTCTGAGCTACAGATTCATGTAGCTCAGTCAAGGGTCAGAACCCTAAAATCTTTATTAGAAAACAGGAAATCCTGAAACCTCACCTTGCCTAAACCAGATTTTACACCTCTCTTGTAACTGATGCTCATCACTGCTCATCTTTTTTAGCACAGACACGGAGAACAAATGGTTTCACTGCCCCTGAACACCTTTGAAGACACACCACATTCCTCTTATTCCTCATCTGACTTTTCCCCATTCCCACATTTAGGTATCCAGCCAGAGGAGTCCCTTCATCTCCATCCTAATGGGCTTTATTTTCCAAAGTTATGATCACAGTGATGTGTGATTTTTGTTCTTCTTAAGGACAAGAAATTTTACACTCTCAGGTCACTGGAGTGA
The DNA here is from genome assembly GCA_013400315.1 of Bombycilla garrulus. Taxonomy (NCBI): domain Eukaryota; kingdom Metazoa; phylum Chordata; class Aves; order Passeriformes; family Bombycillidae; genus Bombycilla; species Bombycilla garrulus. The sequence goes on along the minus strand of VXBU01015863.1, from coordinate 252,951 downwards.
GCTGAGTTCTCCAGACAAAAAATGATGCATCTGTCAGCGAATCTCCAGAAGAAAATAAACACATTTGTGTTGCCTTGCATCCACTGATGAGATTTCATCCTTAATAGCTAACCCAAAAAGCAACTTTAGCCCATCAGTTGAAAAGACGCGTATCTTGGGGCTTCACTAAGAGGATTCCAGCCAAATTTGGACTCTGCTGACACATTGCACAAAACGAAACCAAACCGATTGGTTTAAAGCAAGCAGGGAACGATCTGCTCCAGGAGCAGGGTGCCACAAATTGCCTTTATTATCCTCCAGCTTTTCATCTGCAGAGGCTCTGCTCCTGCCCTCCCCGGCCCTCAATGGCATGCACAGCAAATCCAGCCCATAGTTCAGCCCTTACTCAAACCATCGAGGCATCTGCTATGAAAGGCTGTCCCTGGAATGTGGCTCCAGTACAGCCACGGGCAGGACAGCACCTTTGAAGCCACGATAATAATTTTAACTCAAGAGGCAGCTTGCAATACAGAGAATGCATTAAAAATGCTCCTTCTCACCACAGAGCTGAGAAAAACTGGGGCAGCAGTGGGTGTGTTTCCCTCGATTGGAAAGGATCAGGACGAGAGGAAGAGTAAGCTCACCGTGAAGGGTTATTATGAGGGAGACAGCCCTGATCTGGCTGGTGGAAATAAGTCAAAAATGGGCTTGAATGGTTTATGCACTGCCACCCACCAGCAGAATCATGAGGAAACCCAACCCTGTTCAACCACCAAGCTGAGAACTGCCCATGGGTGATGGGAGCTATCCTACTTAAATCGCGGTGCCCCTAAAATAGAAATGTTCTTGCAACTATTTTAGGTAGATGAAAAAATATCCAAAGATCTCTCACAAGTTCCTGTGCACATAGAGCACCAAGTGAATTTTGTAAGAAACGTCTAGATGAGAAATACTTTTTGAGATAGTATGTTTGATTTTTTTATGAACTGCCTTTCCAGTGAAAATAAACAACCTTTTAAAAAATTATTTGTAACAGTTTCTTCCTCCTTATCAGAGTAATGAGGAGCAACATGTTCATCAAACCACACTGGGCTACTGAAGTTAACATAAACCAAAATAGAAGCATGGAGAGGACAAGATGGTTTTGGCAGAAAACCAAATGACAGGAACATGATATTAAGTGTTTTTAAAAACCAAACAGACACCAGTAAATATTGCATTTAGCATTTAATTAACTCACTCCAACACAGAGGCAATTACATCAGCTACAAAAATGCAGACAATTTCGCAGTATCCACAACACAAACCAGGTCCTGAATCCACACCTCATCTCGCAGTTGAAAAGTCTGTCCAGACTAATTGGGTGAATGTTCCTCATTCTTTTGAGCAGGGATGTGTCTGTTCATGCAGGTTTATTTCTCTGTATATTTTTATATTTGTATATTTTGTCCCCTCCCTTCATTTCTCCCTGCTCCTACTCAAGGTTTGTGAGGGCAGTGCAGGTAATTCCAGCAGAAATGGGACGGCTGCGCAGCGATTAAATTGACTTAGGTGTCAGGAGTCAGGATTTATGTGACAAGGGGGGACTAAACCTTAATTATGCTCTGCCTCGCTCCACAAAAACCCCACACCTGAGAGTGCAAGTGGGCCGTACATTGCATTTTCTGCAGCGTGAAACAGGGCAGCACACTGCCAGCAGTCTAAATTCAAAGAATTCAAAGTGCTCCCCTCAGTTCCCACCAATTTGACCTCAGCCTCTCTGCTGGGCTGGCACAACTTCGTAAGGCTACACAATAAATTTGGGGCAAGGAACTGCTTTCAATCAAATCAAACACTGGGGATAGGAAAAGGGAAATGGGTGAAACTCCTCAGGATGGTAACAGCTGATTAAAATCTTTCAGGTTGCTTAAAGAAAAATACATTAATTTAAAACCCCTATTTTATTTAGGATTACCTGGTTTTGGTCATCCTGATCTTAGCAGAGTGGATTAAACTGAGCTGCTGAGCAGTCCGTGTGCAGAACAGAGCATTCCCACAAGGAGTTAATGCAGGCAAACTGCTGCACTTTAAATTCACACTCCGGTGTATTTCACAACAGCTCCCTGAGGCTGACAAGCCCTTATTTCCTCGGAAGGGCTTGAAACAGGATCTGAGAAATCCAAGGTCCTGTGTGTATGGAAACATAGAAGCACATCAAGGTGAGTCAACTGCAATACTGAGCTAGACAGATGGAAAACCACTTCACCTCTCAATCAGAGCCACCACACGGGGCTTAAACTCGTTTTAATTCGTCGGCACCAGAACTTTGAGCGGTTCAACGGAACTTTCTTAAATATTCTTGATGTGTAAACAGGAGAGGAGAGGAGAGAGGTTTTTGGGGCTGTTGCCTGAATCAGAGGATTTACCTGTGGGGAAACTGAGCCTGACACAGAGAGAGGCACCACGAGTGTCGGGGGAAGCTGCATGGGTGATTTTTCAAAGAGAATCATATTCATTACTGTGGGAAGGTATTTGCAGGCGGGTGGGAAAGGTAAGCACTTTTCCCTGCCCTCAAAGTCCTCCTCTCTCACCGTGTGCCCTTCCCCACCTCCTGGGGCTGGTGGAGCCTGCCTACTAAGCTGGGAAACATTCTTCTAATTAATAAAATTCACTGCATAGTTGGAACTTGAAAAAACATGTATAAAAAAAGGTTTTGCAGAATGCTGCGGACCCAAGGATTCCGTCAGCCCAAACTGCCCACCTACAAACAAAAAAAAAGTGGAATATTAAATCAACTAGCTGGGGTGTAAGCATGTTTTTCAAGCAAAGACTGAGCTTGGTGACAGAGGCAGCAAAGCAAAATTCTGAGGGCTTTGAAATTTTTCTGAACCTTCCTAATTTTTAAAATAAATAGACCAGTCATGGCAGTGTGTGAGTAAAGACTGATCTGTGAGAATTAAAGGGCATCAGTATCCAAAATAACTGCTGCAATAAATATGATTCCTGTAAGATATCAGACATAACGGCAGCAAGGTTCGTTTGTAACAATAATTTGTGATCAAACTATTCCGACAATCCAAAAGTTATCATAAATAATGATCTGTAGTTTATGCTTAGGCTCATAGCTTTTAAAAAATGACAGTGGGGTACTATATGTGTAATTCACTTGTAAATAAAAAATTTTATATTCTAAGTTTAGGGTCAAAAGGATATTTTTAGGCATCCTATCTGAAATGTTAAGAGGAAACTGGAAATTATTACAGACCCACTAAGGCAAAGTTTAGTAAAGCCAAGCATGGACTGTAGGCACCATCAGAAAACAGAAGTGACTTTGCTCTGTTATCACTGCAGTACATTTACTCCAATAAATACTGATAATTAATACCCCAATATCACACTGATTCTAATTCCAGTATGACACACCTGAGAAATGAAATATCGTTGTAAAGCACCACCCTTTGGTCTGACATTGCCTTGCATGGAAATATTTTCATCCTCACTAGGGTTTGTTCTTAACCTCAAAAAGATAATTTAAATCATTAATACATCACAAACTTTGATATGAATAAAACATAATAGAGAATGGGATTTAAGGATGATAAGCTATGAATCTTTGAAAGACATAGAGAGACATGAGGAAAAAAATATTTTTTTGTATTGATTGGTAGTTCACTATATCAAAACCAACATCAGATTTGGCCACATGAGGTTTGCAAAATTGTTTCGTTTCACAGTTTTTCAGTATCTCCATTCAGTTGTTTCTTCTTTGCGCTTATTTTTTCAGTTATATCACTTAAGTGAAATGGCAAAACTCATAAAACATGAACAAATTATGGTAGACCAGATAAACAATTTTGCTGCACTATTTTTTTTTTCTAAGAACTGTTTTGCTGAAGAGTTACAGCCGGGGAGATGGTGAGGAAATGCCATCACACCCATGGGTGCAAGGCTTATTTATGTCCATAAAGGAGAGCTGAGGTTCTGAGGCCAGGAGGGACAGAAGGAGCTTCCCCAAAATGTTTTATCAATATGAAACCACTTCTGATCAGGAGTAAACACCCTCAAGATGCAGAAAAAAACCCCATATAGGCATTATTGTTTATGTTAATGTTGTTAATAAAAAATACAACAACTGCTCTTGACTTGGTTTGCTTGGTACAGAAGCAGCACAGAATGGATAAATTATTTTATTTCACATAGGACGTTAAAAAGTGGTTAAGGTACAAACCATTTAGTTGAAACTAATCTTGGCAATGTTTGAACATTAAACTTACAGGAAGAGCTTGGTGCAAATGTCTGATTTCTCTTTGAGCAAAAGAAAAATCCCAAGCACTTCCAGCCAACCAAGGAAACATCAGATTTTGTTGCCTTTTTTTTTCAGACCAGCAATAAACACTCTAGATCTGGCTACAAACTACAAGTTTATCATTGGACTGGATGTGTTAAAGTCTTTCACATATGCTTTTAAAACTCAGGAGAAGTTGCATCTTTGTCAAAAAGATCATTTTAGCCCCGAGAAAGAGAGAGAAAACTTGAATTCAAGGTCACAAATGTTATGCAAATATCACGCAGTGGGTGACAGTGGCTCATCTGGTCCCATGTCCCTGCTCCAGAGCACAGGGCACAGGATTTTGTCCAGACAGGTCTGGAATATCCCCCGTGAGGGAGCTCCACACCCTCTCTGGGTGATCTGTTCCAGTGGTTTTCATTTCTGTCTTTGCTGCCGTGATGATCTCGTGTTACACAGATAGTGGGACTCGTTGTTCAGGGGAGAGGCTGAGCAAAAACTCCTCATTGTGGCCAAATCCAAAGAATGCTGAAGTTAGGGAAGGGAGAGAAAATGTGAAGATCGAGTATTTCACATCACAATTCTGCCAACAAACTCCAAAGTGCAGTAACTTCACTCTCCGTGAGCAGCCTTAGCAGAGAAGCTGCTATTTGCTATTTACTGATAAGGAAAATGAAACTTTAAACTGATAACTCCAAATGGAACTCGCAGATCTCAGTGGCAGACAGATTTCCCACAAATGCAGCAACACCTGAGTGCTTTGTACCTCAAAGCATAACTCCCTACACAAACACATTTCATAGATCCAACAGGAAAATTTTGTGAAAATCAATGTTTTCTGAGGTATATCCTATGACACTCTTCGGCTTAGGTCACAGAGACATTGTTAATGTTGGTCCAATTCTACTTTTTTCACCTTTAATTAAAACTCATTCACCTTTAATTAAAATGTCTACACCTGTAATTACACTTGATTACAGTGTTAAGAATAAAGAGCAGGATACACAGGAGCCAAACCAGCTATATTAAAAAGTCTGGTATATTATTGCTATTACATCCACTGAGTCTGCCTGTCATTTTCTGCAGAATCGGATTTTTTTTGTTTTTTTGAGTACATTTAAGACTATTTAAAACCGTAAAATACAATGGCCATCATGATAACACCACTTAAGGAAAACACCACAGAAACAATAGAAGTTTCCCTTTTTCTGTAAAGATTCATACAAATCCTAATTTAAACTTAAAATCCTTACCCCTGAAAGGGAAGAAAACTCTGCCATTAAAAACAATTTTGTTAAAATCTGCACCTGCTGAGGCCTTGATCTTAGAAAAGAAAACCTCAGCAGAAGTTCTCATGACATCACCTCTTCACTCTCTTTCCATATTAGTAATAGCTGTCAATACAAAAAAAAAAAAAAAAAAAAAAAAAAAAAAAAAAAAAAAAAAAGATATGAAGAAGAAAAAAAAAAGGGTCTAAGGCCTTGTTGACAGGCTTCATGCAGGTGGGGCTTTTCAAAGCTCAGGTGCAGGTAAACTAAAGTCAGTGTTATTTTCCAGGTGAACTGAATTACCTTCTAGTCTTGGAATATTCTCCCACAGAATCCGTGTGGAAGGTGAGGTAGGAATGACCTGCTGTTCCCAGCTCCTTCCAGTGCCCCCCGGTGGGATTGCAAAATCCCTCCCTGCATTTCTCTCCAAAGCAGAATTCTTTCCACTCACACGGGGCAGCATCAATCCAGCGATCTTAAGTTTGCTTCCTGGGGCCACTGCCTGAAAGTTTCAGTTATATTACATTTCTGTGAGTTTCTCTTGTAAAAACAGTAGTCAAGACACACCCCCTCGTCTACATGAATTTTTGTTGGTTTGGGGTTTTTTTGGTTTTGTTTTATTTTTTTTTTTTTGTTTTGTTTTTGTTTTTTTATTATTACTGGATACCTCATTTTAAGTATCCAAGGCCACATTTTGCAAACATTTACACAATGCCAGAAGCCACAAGTTGTAACATTTTCATTACAACCACACAGTAAGAATCCTATGATCACCACCCCAAATATCTGCTGAGGGTGCCTTTCTTATAATTTAACTCCACGGCAGGGCTGTAAAACCTCTTTCCACACAGAGAGCCAAAGCAACCATCACCAGGAGTGCAATTCCAGTCACTGACACCAGAGTGGGATCCCCCTGAACAGGGCTGGTTCCATTTCCTGGTTCTTCTCAGGATGCAGCTCTGGAATTGGCACAGCTGCTAAATCAATGAGAAAATTGATGGGAAGAAAACAAAATAAAAGGATTTGAAGCTGAAAGCTGGTTCTTGTGGGGGATGATACAGAGAGAAATCAGTTTTCTGCTCAGCTGGATGCATGTTTGTATAAAGGAAGCCACAGGAATGTAAACCAATGAGAAACAGTTCCACTGGTTTGTTTTGTTACTCTGAACAGATACAAACAACAGCAAACTTCATTAAAAAACATTCTTCTGGCCCATTCTCCGCGGTTTTCCACCTCCCTCCTGCTCCCCGTGTTACTAGCTCAAAAGATCTGCCAGATCAGCTGCTCCGAGAACCACTCCCTGCCTTGCTTTATTCCCAGCACTCTGGATGAGTTTTTGGGGTTTCAGGAGCCTCTGAGCAGATCAGCTGACGGAGCTCAGTCAGGGCAGACTTCGGGAGGAGGGTGGCAACAAGCGGCTGGGAGGAGGCTCCTCACTTTCTCATGCGGATCTGGAAGACAAACTCTGCCCAGTAGCCTCAAGCGTCAGTGTAAAAAGCCGGGCTGTGTCTTCCCTGATGCTCGTGCTGATCCCACTGATTAAAAAACGTGGGTGCTGACATAATTCCGGGCTGAAAAAAACGAGTGGGAAAGTGGGAAAACGTGCGGGGATGGCTGTGCCAGCTCATGGTGTCAAACAGGCTCCATCCACACGGCTGGCTTTGTGCTCTCTCTGCTTCCAGCTGCTAAAAATACCCTTCTGGAAGTGCTCCCCTTCCAGAAAGTGAAATGCTGGAAAACTTCCCAGGGGAGTGATGGTCTGGTATTCCAAGTGGGACTCTCCTCACATTGTAACAGGTCAATCCAAACTTCCACAGCCAGCCTTTCCCCTGAAACAGGAAATCCTGGCATCCCTAAATACAGAGGGAAAGGCAGGAAGAGTGGTGTTTGTGCTGGACATTAAATAAGCCGTGGTCAAGTCACTTTATTAAAGTTATTCCAGCCACGGCATTAATACCACTGGAACAAAATATCTCAAGTTATAATTATTCTAATTGACCAGCGCCAGTATCCACAATAACCCAACGACCAGAGGCAAAAACCACCTGAGGGAAAACTGCGGGAGAGACTTTGAAATCCTCCTGTCCACATTGGCACAGCCTCCCCTTGTCTGCACATCCCACCTGAACACCCACATGCTGCTCCCTTCTCTCTACATCCCACCTGAACACCCACATGCCTTTCCTGGGTTTTATATTGTATTTGAACCTTCCACATCCCCTTTCCTTGTCTCCCATCCCACCTGAGCACCCACAACTCTCCCCCCTTCCCCTCTACACCCCACGCACCCTCTAATCCTTCTGTTTGTACTTCTGTTCGTTTAGGCTCAACCCCACTATTCTCAAATCCTTCACCCCAAGCACAGGCGCCTTTTAGAGGCAGTGGAGAGCTGGAAGGATTCTGGATTTGCAGCCGAGCACAGACCACACACATTGATTTGCTGCTTCCAGACTGATCAAGTGTCCTGTGCAACCAGAATTCGTGATTTCAAGCATTAATTGATAGCAGCAAGTTCTTGCTCTACTTGAATTACTCCTTTTAGCCACTCTTCATTCTGATAAAACGCTTACAACTTAATTTCTAGACACCTTTCCAAGTAGGCAGACTCAGAAACAGTGGCTGTAGTGTGAGAAGACAAAGCACATGAAGAAGGAAATGTGTGTTTTGTATAATTAGGATGACAGCTCTCCCCTTTACTACCTACAAATGCTCTCGGGGCTGAGTGCATGACTTTAAAACAGCAGCAGTAAACAGAGCCCTCTTTTCCAAGCTCTTTCTGCTGGGAACACCTCATATCTCTATTCAACCCACTTCTTACTTAAATAACCACACAAGTATATCATGCCTGGAGGAAAACTTAGTGCATGTTGGGATTTGCATGTATTTCATGGGAAAAAAAGTAGTGAAAAAGGGAGGAGAGTGAATGAGAAATAGGTGCATTTGCCTTCAGGACAAAGTTTCCAATTTTTCTCTTTGGTTATGCAATATAAGATCTTCTCTCTTTTTTTTTTTTTTTTTTAATTTTTTCTTTTTTTTGTGTGTGTGTCTTTAAAAATGGTGCTTTGTCACTGATTCCAGTCTCTTCAGCAAAAATCTGTTTGCATCAGCATGGACTTCACAGGAGGACAGTAAAGCAGCTATTCTTTATTTTTAAAGACACACACACAGCCCCAGAAAGAACTCAGTCCTGCCCGAACACCCCCAACCTGTGCACCCATATTTGCAGTTCAGTAATCCTGAATTTTTTCTCCCTAATGAGGGTACAAGTGCCATCTCTTTGTCAGTCAGTCAGGTATTTACTCCTCTGAAAGGAATAAAGTAAAGGCATTTATTCCTTTGACAGTTCTGATTAGGGTCAGGGCACTGGTGCGGAGAGAAGGGAAAAGGAGTGTGAGCAGGCAGTTTATTTGTTATTTTTTATCTGCCAGCCAGTATAACAGACTGGAGCCATTCTTTTGGATCTCCCTCGGCAGAGCAAGGATCTAGGGTTGGTGCATTCCCACTCTTTCCTGTAACAAACTGATTTTATGTTTTAGAGGTTTTTTTTTTTAATTGTAAAGGCCCCCTTTACTGCAGTATCACCCCCTTGACAACTCTGCTGTGCCTGACTGGCCCGCAGGCACCACAGAGGTTTATTCTGTGTGTGAGAAAGGACAATCACCCTTGAGAAAACTCCTCACAGCCTCACTTCCACAGTTCCCAAAAGCCACGGAACGTGGGCCTTTCCATTCCCTTATCACCGGGCATCTCCCTGCCTGGCTCCTGCATGTTGCTGCACATAACAGCACAGCGAGCATGTGAACCCAAAGCTTTGGGTTTAATTTGTGGTAAACTCGCAGGCTGAGCACACATCAACACTTCTCCCTGTCCAGGGAACAGAACACAGATTTTGTGCAGTGATCACTGATTAGCGAGCAGCCCTGCAGCCAACCACAGCCTGCCAGGAGTTCAGCACTGAGCTTGTATTCTCTCACATTTTTCTTTAGCTGTACTTCCAGTGTGCCTCATTGCCTCTCAGGCCCCTCTTCCCCCCAGTTTTGAATCCCTTTCTCGATGCTGAGAATGTTGGGACTGTTCAGCCTGGGGAGGAGAAGGTTGTGTGGAGGCCTCGGAGCAGCTTCCAGTGCCTGAAGGGGCTCCAGGGAATCCAGAGAGGGACAATTCATCAGGAACTGCAGTGACAGGAGAAGGGGGAGTGGGTACAAACTGAATGAGAGCAGGTTTGGTTTAGCAGTGACAGGAGAAGGCTCCCCTGTGAGGGTGGGCAGGCCCTGGCAGAGCAGCTGTGGCTGCCCCTGGATCCCTGGCAGTGCCCAAGGCCAGGCTGGACATTGGGGCCTGGAGCAGCCTGGGACAGTGGGAGGTGTCCCCGCCATGGCAGGAGTGGCACTGGATGATTTTTAAGGTCCCTTTTAAACCCAAACCATTCTAGGATAACCAGGAACAGGACAAGAGCTGTGCCAGGGGAGGGTCAGGTTGGACATCAGGAAGAATTCCTTCACAGAAAGAGCGGCCAGGCTTTGGCAGGGGCTGCCAGGGAGGTTTGGAGTGCCTGCAGGTGGCACTCAGAGCTCCCAGAGAGCTTTTCCAGCCTAAAGGATTCTGTGATTTTACATTCACTAAACCTGAAAGATACAAGTCCTGGAGACTCTGAGGTTCCCCTGAGCTCTGTGCAAAGCTGGGAGAGGCACTGAGATGAGCACAGGGGAAGGCTGGCAGAGCTGGCTGCTGGCTGCTCTCATTAGCAACACCCTGCACCTCAATCCCCACGCCACAACTCAGGCAAACGAGCCAGAGCTTGTGCTGCCTCCTTCCCTGAGCTTCCATCAGCATCACCTTAGCAGGAAGCTGAGGCTCAGGTGGGCAGGACAAGGGTGAGAATCTGTAGAAAATGAGCATCACTTGTTTCTCCTAATTTTAACTCCTTATTCTGCCATTACTCCTTTATTTTTTTTTTTCCAGGACACCTTAAAAACCTTCTAGAATCAAAACCTGCAAGTAAACAGAAAAACACTGGAAAGCACTCAAGTGACAGCAAAGATATTAGGACAGAAAAACTTGCCTTTAAATGAAATAAACCTCCAAACCCAGCAGTTTTTCTTGCTTTTCATATCAGATGTTGCACCCAATAATCAGCTTTTCAAGTGTCAGCAACTAACCAGGCACTGTAACCAACACAGCTCCTGGAGAAAGCAGGAATACAAGGACATGACACCCCAAATGTTGATGGAATTCTTACTCTGGGGGTGACACTGAAATCTCCAGGACAGTTTCTGCTCAGATATTGGGAGTTCAGCCATAGTGAGTGTGGACTCTTTGGATGAGTGAGCCAACATTTCAGCTATCATCAGCTCTTCAGGAGAGCTGGAAAGGAATTTTTTATAAGGGTATGTAGTGACAGGACAAGGGGGAATGGCTCTAAACTGAAAGAAAGTAGGGTTAGGTTTGGAATTAAGAAATTCTCCCCTGTGAGGGTGCTGAGGCCCTGGCACAGGGTGCCCAGAGCAGCTGTGGCTGCCCCTGGATCCTGGCAGTGCCCAAGGCCAGGTTGGACAGGGTTTGGAGCAGCCTGGGACAGTGGGAGGGGTCCCCGCCATGGTAGGGCTGGGAATGTGATGATCTTTAAGGTCCTTTCCAAGCAGAACCATTCTGTGATTTAAGATTCTCCTGCAGAATCCTGTCTGAACTGAGATGGCAGCAGTGAAGATGCAGAACAGCAGCACCCAGGAGAGAAAATAAATCCAGAAGAGCTTTCTCAAAGTACCTTAGTGCAAGAAACATCCTTTCCAACCATGGCTGCTCTGATATTTTAACAGCTTCCTGCTGTGAACAGTGCAAAATCAATACTCATAGCAATCGAGAAAAGTTGACGAGAAACATGATAGAATTTTTTTTTTTTCCTTCATCGTGCTGCCACCATGAGACTTTGGGTTTGCTGTAGGGCAAAAGCCCGTGTGTGGAAACAAACCTTGTTAAGTATCTCGGAGATTCAAGTCAAGGCTGCATGACTGTCTCCAAAACTGCTTTTCAAGCAGAGCTTTGCTGTGCATCGTGGTGTGGATGAGCAGATCCTCCGCCCATGTTCATCTCCTTTTACAGATGAGAGGGCCAAGAATGCAAGGCTTAAAGAGTTTCCAACAGGTACACCCAAATCAGTGATAAATGTCAGGCCAAAAGGAGTCAGGAGTGCCATTATTATTACTGTAAACAGCACCAAGGAAATCTCATCACTGGCCAAGAATTCACAAAGGTTTTGATGGGGTACCTATAGTTTGGATGTGACTGTCACTTGGGTGTTGTGGTATTTATTCCATTCCTGTTTTTCCACATGAGAAATTGAGATATCTTTGTGTGTGCAGAACAAATCACTGACAAACTGGCAGGGAATTCAGTTCTTGAAATAAATCCACCTGTTACCTGGATGTTAACTTCAGACAATCTCTGGAGCAATAAAAGGGTACAGAAATGTGGCTGGATAGACTGGCAGGAGACTGGCTGCTGGGTTTCTGCAAAAATACTCACTTTTCATAGTGCCACAGTTAAAAAAAATAGTTTTAGAAAGTGTAGTAATACTTGATACAGTCAATTCTTCTGAGAGAACTCAGCAGAGAAACCATGAAAGATTCAATCTCTTTTGCTTTCTGTTATTACCAGACACAAGCTACAGAATAAATATTTTAGAATGCTACCCCGTGTTTCTGTAATTTGGGATGTACAAAGTCCCATGGGATGAGGGTTAATCTTACTGCTTTTGGGGCAAATCTGAGAGACTTGAAGGAAAAAAAAAATGCCTGATATCTTAATAAAGGAACAGTAAAGAATAACACTGGCAGAGAAAAGGTTCTGTACCTCGATGCTCCTTTACTTCAGAGCCCAGTGTGCCACAGACAGCATTCAATTAAATAATAGTCTTAGCAATAAACAATGACAATACACAGAACACCACACAACATCACTCCTTTGGCTTAAAGTAATTCCAGTTTGTGACTGAACAGCTGTTATGCAAAAACCTCCAACACGTGGCTGAAAACAATAAAGCCTTCCACATCCTCCAGCTGAAAAGGCAGGGAACAAATTGGCAGAGGAAATTTAGATTGCACATCCCTTATGGAGTGGTTTTATTTCTTGTGCAGTTTGAAAACAGCATCAGTACAACTTTGGTATTCATCTGGAAAAGGCTTAGTTGGGAGAGCAGTCGCTGCTGGTCTGAAAAGGCAGCAGTTTCCAACATCTCCAAACAAAACAATTTGAAACAAAAAGCAAACAGATTTTTTTTTTTTTTTCATGGTGCAGCACACCCAAGATACAGTTGTTTTCTCATAGGGATGTTAGTAACAGGAGTAGTAATAAAATCATGCTGGGAGATGATGAGGCTCCGCAGGAAGGGTTATGGAGAGAGTCACAACCCTGTCTCACGAGACTGCTCTGGGAAGATCAGCTTTTAGAGAGCTTTCTATTACCTGGCCTAACCAAAGCCTTTCCAGTGGTTTTATTTCCCTCTCCTGAACGTTATTTAAGGTAATTTTGACAGTAAGAACAATCACCCACTGGACCAACCTTCCCAGAGCTGTGTCACTGCGTGTTTAAAAGCTGCAATTAGACAGGATGCTGGTTAATGATGATTTTATGATTCTCTCACCTCACCTATGCTCCTTTCCCCCCCCAAAAAAAAGGCTGGATCAGACCAATCATCTTTCGAGGTGCCTTCCAGGCTGGGCTGTTCTATGATTTTGGGGATGCTGAGAGACTGAAGAGGGACATTTCTACATGGAAACCAGCATGCAAGCACTTCTGTGGGATCATTCCTTCTAAAATCACCTGGAACCAACCAGAAAGGCAAGATGCTATTGCCTGCATGAGGTTATTGAGGCCAGGTAGCACAGGAGGGAGGCCAAACCCCACAGGAGTACAGAAAAGCAGGGGATTACATTAGGATAGAGATTTGTGAAGCCAGAGAGGTCTCTCAAGGTTGATTTCCTCTGAGTGCCACTCTTATCAAACAGGAAATTACGTGATGCAGGTTGATTCAATGCAGCACAAATGCCACTGTCAGTAGTATCAACACAGAGCAGATGGACTCTGCTGAGGCAAAAACCCTCTTCCTCCCCAATTAAATGCCTAATCACCATTTACATGTGTCTCAACAAAACTTTGATTGTGCAAAGTTCTGTATTTACCATAACAACTCAACCTAGGAGATCTCCATTTGCTTTCCTTCCCTTTTTTCCCCTTTCTTTCCATAGTACCCTGCCAAAAGATAATGTGCCTTTAGCAATTAGGCACCAAACACAGGGAGGAAAAAGGTTTTAAGTATATAAACAAGATGTTCTATAAATAAAACCTCTTGCCCAGTGGTTTGGTGTGAAACAGAAGCATTTGTGGACAGGACAGCTGAGGAGAAACTGAACTAGCTCAAGCCAGTGGTGAAATAATCCAACTGTACTCAGGGTATTGGGAGGTTAAAAAATTACAGGATCTCACAGTATTTGTGTGAAAAGGACCTAAGGAAGAGAGAAGTGAGCAGGGAATGAAAAATTCTCTTTCCCACACCACTGAAAGGTATCTTTCTTTCTGATATACATCCTTGTCCCATCAAATACTGGTCCCTCCCATGCAGGTATTTTATAGACCAGCTGACATTTAAATAAAAGTAGTTCTGCACCTCTGACACACAAAATCTGGCACCAGAAACCCCTTTCCCAGCTCTGTCCTGCAGCTTTACACAAAGCCTGGCAGACCAAGCCTCTGGCCACAGCCATGGCACCAAGAAAACCACTGAAGGGTAATTTTAATATCCAGACATTTAGACTTTGGGAGAACTTGTTGTAGAGATTATAAGGCAACTTCTAGGGGTGAAGTAGTCCATGTTAATAGAGACTTTCAAAGCTGAAGTTGTTCTGCTCATATTTCTGCTAAAACATAATAAACTTTTTCATAAATACGATAAGCACAGACAGGATTTTTACAACCACCAATCCATCCTCACTGTCAGACACAGCAGCTGTTTTATCCTCAGGGAAAATAAAAAAAAACCCAAAACCATCAGCACAGTCCTGTGTCTCAGTCTGCTGCCCCCAAGGACCTTGTTCTTCAGCCACAGTGGGGTTTGCCCTTTGGGATTCCAAGGAACAACATTTCATATATATATGTATATGACATATATATATATTTAGTTTATTCCTTTTTGCTATTAGCTCATTTTCCCTGTGGGAATAATACTATCTTCTCGACATGCAAAAGTCCAGACTGCACATCCCTGGCTGGAGAATGAGGTGAAGGGCTGCTGTCAGCAAAGACGTGTTTGACACAACCCACGATCTGCATCCCCAGCAGTCATTAAACAGTGGGGCACACTGACTCCGTGTGGCAGGACACAGAATTTACCTCAGACATTTCTTTTTCTTGCACTTGACACAACCTTGTGTGTGGCTGTGAACTTTGGGAATAAATTTTGGAAACGGAAGGAACAGAATCCCTACTTTTTTTTTCTGTGAGAAGGGGCAATTTTTTCACGGGGATGAAAAAAAATCACTGAATCATGTTGGTAACGGTGTTTTTCACACAAATACTCACCAGGAACACACAGTAAAATACAAAGGCTATATATATATATATGTATATGTATATATATATAAAAAGAATGCTTTCTCAAATGTTTATTACACGATGAAATAGGTCTAATTGAAAAAAAAATTCACATCCTGGACTTCATCAAAGGGGACTGATTGCTCTTCAGGCCTATTAGCTAAAAAGCAAGATTGAAAGAGAAGGTTGGAAAAATTACATAAAACTGTATCACATTCTTCTTTCAGTTTGTAATTGGTTTGGTTAAAACTTGGCTAGAAGACCATAAAAGTTTGCTTCAGCATTAGACCAGCTCTCTGGCTCAAGTAGCACTAACACTGTCTGATGGGTACAGGGTTTTCCCCATGACTAAAATGGAAATAATTGGTAATATTTTCTTCCACACCACACTCATGCCCACCCCAAACCCCCACATTCCACCTACTTTACTGATGTTGTTAGACACAAGACCTAAAGAAGAGAAGAAACAAAGACAATTCTTGGTTTGCCCCTTTGTGTCTTCGCATTTCAGTCTCTACCAGCTGCCCACAAGGACACTCCACCCACTATGAACAAGGTCTTCAGACGTCATTTCCAGACTTGGAAAGACGTGACACGGTATGGCTGAGAGGGTTTTTGTAAATCACAAGTGCTGTAAAATTTCAAATTTCCCTGCTTTGGCTGAGGTGTGTGATGGTGCACCTATCACATCTCAATCTTACTGCACAAGTGCGAGGGGCTGCTAGATCTGTGGTGAGATTTTTTTTTTTTTCTTTCTGTTATTTTTTTAAGACAGTGCAAGGTCTAGAGAGAGCGTGAGAATCTCAGACCGGGGCGTTGCAGGGCGATCTGCCAATTTCAGCTTAAATTTCATCGTACAAACATTTCCCCATCTCCGTTTGGTATCCAGCAAACAATCCCGTTAGAAATTTCCCAAAAGTCCGTGTGGTTTTTGTTTGTGTCTCTGAGTACTGCCCAGCACTTCCCCGAGTATAAATTAGTAGCTGTACATCTGCTGCTGCTGCTGCTCTGTCTGCACGGGCTGCTGGCCCGGCTGCTGCGGCGCGGCCGGCGCCTGGGGCTGCAGGACGTCAGTCTGAGGCACCGCCCGCCAGCTCAGGGGGTGCTGCTCCGCCATCTGGCCGCCCAGAGGAGCAATGGAGTTCACCAGCGTGGTCAGGTTGATGAAATGGGCCACGGACTGGGGGTTGGGGGCCTCGGGCTGCGGCGGGAGCTGGATGTCGCTCTGGCGGTTGTGCAGCACGGCCGAGCCGCTGACCGTGTCGAAGGTGACCGTGAGGATGGAGTTGTCCAGCTGCAGCTGGCGCTCCGGGGCGCCCAGGTGGCCCACGGCCACGGGCTGCAGGTTGGTGAACTGGCTGCCAGCCGCCGTGGTGATGGGGGTCACGGTGATGTTGGTGAGCCCCACCGAGCTGGACGGGGCCGTGACGTTCGGGTCGCCGAGGGTCACCACCACCTGAGGAGAAACACAAAGGTGAGCTCAGCCTCGTGGCTTCCAGCTGATGGCCAAACTCCAGGGAAGCGTGGGGGGCCCGCCAGAAAAGACACACACGGACGGGAACGTGGGAAACTTGGAATGGACCAACTTCCACGTGTAGAAATAAGATGGTGATGGGAGAGAGGTGATGCCTTAAGTTTTGGCTTTCATGTTTTCCAGATTGTGTACTGCATTAGTATATAACTCTGAATTACCTATCAAGTGTTAGCAAGTTCTCCTCACAGTTTATTTAGACAAAACAATCCTTTTCCAGCCCCAGAACCAAGGACACCGTTGCAGCTTCAGGCCCAAAAAATGCAAACAACAGGGAATTGAGGAGAGCAATCTGTGAGGATGGGACTTCATCACCTGAAGCTGGAATTGGATAATTATCCCAATGTGTAAATGGACCAAAACTTATAAAAGGGTGAAAACTCATAAACAGGTGTCCATCTTGGGTGTAGCCACAGCCAGGCTCTTGCACTGCCCAAGGTGCATCCTTTGAATGCCTTTTAATAAATCCCTACTTTATTTCTTTAACACTGTGTGGCCTCTGTTCCAGGCAGCCTCTTTAAGCATCAGAGGGATATGAAATGTTCAGAACAAACAGCCAAATTAACTTTGACTTTTTAATCCCAGCTTCAGCCAGTTAGTGATATCTAGCAAAACAGGTTGATGGTAATGCCAGAGGAAATGAAAACCAACATGAGGAGTTTATTGTTCCAACTTCTCGGGTTTTTAAACCCATCTTTGTATTACCACAATTTATCCCATCATCTCCAAATGTTCCACCCACTCTTTTGTGATGCTTTTTAACCAAAAGAAGGGTTATCCCTCTAAGCAATGCCACCCATCACCCTCCTCCTGCAGCTCACCTGTTGGATGCTCTGTACAGCTGAATTAGTCTCATCTCCAACATTCCCTGTGAATTCACCTTCCTTCTCTGTGTATTCACTGAAGGCAGGGTCCTCAGGCACTTGAGCTTCCTCCTCCTCACCTGACTTTTGTTTTCGTTTCTGGACACGTTTAGGAGTTTTTATGTGCTGCTTCCCTTCTGGTAGTTCACCCTGTTCCAAGGCTAATTCCGGCTGGAGCAACACATTTCCAAACAAAACATCAAGTGAGGTTCCGAGTAAGAGACAATCACCTGAAGCTGGTTTACTGTCAGTTCTCCAGCAGAGAAACAAACTTTAGCAAAATCCTGACTGCAGGGATTGAGACCTCACCCTGTAATTACATCCTGCCTGTTATACAACCAAGCAGATCAGCAGCTTGTGGCTGCTGGGACATGTTCCACTGGGGCTGACTCTCTAAAAAAGCACATTCCTCACCCATCAGCCCACACCCAGCTCTGTTATGTACCCAAAAAGTGATGTCCCACCTCAGCCTGCAGCAGGCCTGGAACTCACCTGAACAATCCCAATTGAAGAGGCATCAATGGTCGTGGTCTCTGGCAGTGGCTCTAAATCATCAATCCTCACTGAAAGAATCTGAGCACAAAGAGGTGTCAGCTGCAGAACTACAGCAGTGCAAACCACAGCCA
This sequence comes from Bombycilla garrulus, assembly GCA_013400315.1. Classification (NCBI taxonomy): domain Eukaryota; kingdom Metazoa; phylum Chordata; class Aves; order Passeriformes; family Bombycillidae; genus Bombycilla; species Bombycilla garrulus. Next base: position 234,832 of record VXBU01015863.1, on the reverse strand, counting down.
AACTGCACAGCATTTCCCTGTCACCAAGCAAAAGTGATGTAATCCAACACTTTACTCACAGTATTTAACACAGGGAGTTAACTGTGGCTTTTTAAAATAACCTCCTGGCACATAATCTTTTCCCCCTTGCTGAAATCCAGCAAAATTTAAACACACTAAAAGAACATGTCCATTGTCATATTCTAGAACATAACCCCCTGGGAAGTGATGAATTCTACAGAAAACAATGTGTTTGGAAAAAAAAGTGTTAGGTTAGCATTTCAATTTATAAACCTATCAGCTGTGTCTTACTTCAGTATTTTCAGATGAATCTACACATCCCAGCTCATCAAAGAATATAGACAAATTGCTCTCTGCATTTCAGATACATAGCTGCATTCTAAATCCCCAAATCAATAAACAAAGCATTTTGTTGACTTCCTTCACAGTCATCATGATAAAACAGCAAAGCAATGCTAATGAAAAATTGGTAGTTAAAAAAATTTTTAAAAGCCTCAAAGGGAAAAAGCTTTAGTCAAACCTAAACAAGAAATGTTGAGGAGAAACCCAATATTTAGAACACAGAAAAAAACCCTGTTGGAGTCAGACAAAACACCCCTCTAATCCAGATTCTCTGCAGTCAGCATTCATCTCTAATACTGAGAATAATTTTGTATCATCAGCAGATGCTGCCATCACCTCTTTATTCACCACTTCTTTCAGATCACTTCTGAATACAGAGAACACAACAGGGAAAAAAGAATTCATTATACTCACTAATGGATGGAGACAAAACATGAAAAAACATATATTTAAGCCAGGGCAGAAAAGGAAAAGAGATTTAAATAATCAGAAGAACCTCATTTTTAGGGACTGAGAATCAGGTAGTGAAATGGCCGATTCAGTTAAGTCTGTGTTTCATAGATACTACTTAAAACTGGGCCCAAAAGAACAGAGAAAAAAAAAAAAAAAAGAAAAAACAGAAAGAGAAAAATCCTTTCAAATCCCTGAAGGCCATAAACATTCTTTTAAATAAGAAATTAAAAACTTCTACAATCCACCACTCAAACTCACTCACCTCTGGGTGTTTGCGCCTCATGTGTCGACTCATGGACGCCCTGGTAGAAACCTTTGTCCCACACAGCTGACAGCTCTGGGCTTCCACCTTGTCGTGGGTGAGCTGGATGTGCTTCTGCAGCATGTAATCAGTGACATACTTCTTGTCACACACTGAACACGTCCACTGTTTTCCTACTGGTGGCAGAGGGAAGGAAAGAAACCCAATGGATGAGCATCAGATTGCTGACGCCTCAAGGAGAGCAACAATTTGTGCTCGGTAACAGGATGTGCAACATTAGTTCCAAAAATGGCCAGCCTAAATCAAAATTAATTAAAATTCATGCCAGTCTGAATCAAAACTAAGGAGCAAAATTACAGTATTTTTGCTGGGTACTGCTTTTTAGAGGGTTTACCTGTATGAATCAACTTGTGAGTCTCCATTGTGTTTCTCTCGCTGAATGTCTTGCCACAGAGCTCACACATGAAATCTTTGATTCCTGCATGAAAAGCACATTTGGCACCTGTGAAAGCAGCCTGAAGGTATCTGGGACAATTCTGAGTTTTGTATTAGTAACATTAAAAAAATAAAAATCACAGACAAAAGGCAGAAGCCCAGCTTCACCAGCTATTTTTATCTAAACCATTCCGCTACAACAAGAAGAAAATAAATCCCAGAGAAATTCACGTGAGAAGTAAACTTTTGTTTTGAGAAATCACAACCTGAACACTAACTTAAAACAAACCAAACACTGTAGAGCTACCCTAGACCAAGAACCTTAAAAAAAACCCAAAACTTGATCCCAACTAACCTGCACTCATTTGTAGAACAAGCGGTCCTGTCTGAGGAAAGGGCAAAATCTCACTTTTCAAAGAGCAGAACATGCATATTTTATCACTTTTTGTCATACTGCCTGACTGTTCTAGGTAAGAGTTCTCTTGGGAAACATTTAACTGGTTCAGTGCAACTTCTGTCCACCTTTGGAGTCCTCACCTGTGTGTCTCTTGTAATGCTTCAGCATGTTGACTTTCTGTGCAAATTTTCGGTGGCATTCCTTGCACTCGTATTCCTTAATCCCTTTGTGAAGCTTCATGTGGTGACGAAGGGCATGTTTTGTCTTCATTCCTGTGAGTCACAAGGCACAGGACACTTAGTCCATCACTCCCACCTTCAGGAGAGAGCTCAGGCTCATGTTGTTAACCAACAGCTCTATTTTTATATTTGCTGCGAGTCCACAGTTGCATATTTTTAATTGTTTATGTAGCAACGCATTTCATCGTTATTATTTTAATTCCAGGAAAAAAACTCTGGAAAACATCTGAGTAACCACTGACAGAGAAACAAAACAGCAGGGACAAGCAAAGATAAAATATCCTTAGAGGTGTCAGACTGCCTTTCGCTAAAATTCCAGCTCTGTTCAAGTTATAACAAGAGAAATTAAAAAAGTCAAAGTGACTCTGACTCTTAAGGCTCTTACAGAGAGAAATTACTCTATTTTTTAAATCTGTAAACAGCCCAGAATGAAAAATCAACTTACATTCACTTTTGTGCTGCAAATCAGGCATTCCTCAACCTGACAGAAACAAATGCTACCAAAATCAGTGTTGCCTTACAGGCCATGAAACCAAACTGTACAAAATTAGGGCAGCTCATGTAACCATGATGCTCCTGGATTAACACATTTTCTGCCTCTCAAAAATGCAGGATTTACAGCACTATTCTCAGCATGGAAGTTGTTTTAATGCAGATATTCACCTGCTACTCAGTATCACAATGAAGGGAAAACAAGGCATCAGACATACCTTTGCCACACTCTGCACACAAGTATTCTCGGATATTATCATGGACTCGCATATGTTCTTTTAACATGTCTTTTCTAGCAAATGATTTGCCACATTGCTCACAAGCATGACTTTTTACACCTTGAAAATAAATTTAAAAGACAGCGTAAACAAAAAAAAATGTTAATGAGTAATGTGCACCTCCTAAAAAATTGATTAAAGTGGTGATTAGAGGGCAGCAGCCCACCTATGCTGACAACCACACCTTTCATGGATATTGTAGCCCAAATTAAATTAGAAGACTTTGAAGAGAGAGAAAAATTGGCTTTTTGTGTGAGGAAGAAAAGATAAAGCCTGAGGTAGGAGAAGACTGAATAGCATGAAATAGTAATGAGCTGTTAAAAATGATTTTGCAATAGCAGGTTTCAGCCTGTGTAATGGCGAGACGGTGGCATGGATAAGAATTTGGGGAAGAACAGAATACAGAATTAGGTGAATCCTGCAAACATATTAACTAGGAATTTGGATTGTGTGTCCAGATCAAATCTCTTCCTTAATATTACCTGCTTTAGAAAACTGGTTTACTGTAAAAGAATGAATATTATATTTGTCTTATTGTAACATAGAATGAAAATCCTCTAGCAAAAAAAAAAAAAAAGAAAAAAAGGCAGGCACTGGCGAAAGAAATTTCTCTTTAGCATTGATAAAGAAACACAACATTTTTACCTGTATGTATAAGTTTATGTCTTTCCAGATTTCCTATACTGTTAAAAATCCTCCCACAGATTTCACATGGATGGATGTATCTGAAACCAAAGACACCAAACACTGTGATTCTTCTCTTGAGGCAGAGGCAATTCTCAGGCATCTCTGTCACTAAATGTATTTCATCTGCTCATACTAATTACTATAAAAGTTCCTTCAAGCACAATTTTTTCCAAATGAGCCTCAAGAAACACCCAAGTTGACTGCAAGCTTGGAGCAGTCTGGCACTGCTAGACACTCAACCTTTTTCAGAAACATTTATTAAAATCTTTGCACACTTTGCAAAGCCCAAACTGAGGAGGGGGCTGCTGTAGCATCATCATCAATCTGTAGCGACACGCATTTCAAGCTCGTAATAAACACTTTTAACCCCCACTGCACAGTTATTTTAGCACAGCCGAACTGTCCAAGAGCACCCCAGGTGGCAGAAGCATTAGAACTCAGAGCAGACAGCTCTTCTCAGTGGAACAAGCCTTACTTCTGCACGTTGGGGTCGGGCAGGTTCTCCCTGTGGATGACCATGTGCGCGTGGTACGTGGCCTTCAGGGCGAAGCGCCGGTTGCAGATGCTGCAGCCGTACCCCTTCTCCTTGTGCACGTCCATGATGTGCTTCAGGTACTCCTTCCCTCTGCCAAAGGTCAGCTGGGGAATGAAACAATGGTGAATGGAAGGGGGGAAAAGTCCTCAGGCATGGCAGCGATCAGGTAACATCCAGCAGACATAAATATCCCTCAGTGTACACTAAAACCCCGTGTGCCCCTGGGTGAAACTTTGTTACAAGCACACTGCTACAGGACATGAATTCACTCTTTTCTCTAGCTGCTGTGTTGTAATATAGGTAGATAAATTATACAGAAAGGCCTTATAAAATCAGGCCTTGCTATGCTAAGTTAATAGCTAGCTTATCACTTCCAAGTGCAGCTAAGCTGGCTTGCAAGTTTTCCCATGTGAAAACAACCTTGAGAATAAAGGTTCGTTAAACAATTAACTATTTCTGGATGGAAAACAACTGCACCTGCCATAAACAGGAAATCTGTCTCATAAGAACCAGTAAATAAAATACAATAATAGATAAAAACAGAAATAAAAATATAAAATTTTGATGAACAATAACATACCTGTTACTAACCAATAAAATAATTAACAAAGAAACTATTAGCCAATTAAAACTGCACACAAAGACTACAAAAATATATTAAATAAATTATATAAATAATAAAGTGGCTTCTACATAATCATACTGGTTTGTTGCTCAAAAATCCTGACTCCCACAGTGGTGTCTCCACTTCTGCACAAGGAGAGGACCTCGAGTTGTTTGTGCACTGAAGAACAGCCAGGTTTAACCTCCCTGAGTACTGTGAGCAGTTTTGGCCACCACAGAATAGGAATGATATTAAACTACAGGAAAATGTCCAAAGGAGGGCTACAAAGCTGATGAAGAGTCTGGAGGAGAAGCCTTGTGAGGAGCATCTGAAGGGACTGAGGTTGTTCAGCCTGGGGGAGGCTGAGGGGAGACCTCAGTGCAGTTACATCTTCCTTGTGAGGGGCAGAGGAGGGGCAGGCAGTGATCTCTGCTCTTGGTGACAGTGACAGGACCCCAGGGAACGGCCTGAAGTTGTGTCAGGGCACGTTTAGGTCGGGTATCAGGAAGAGGTTCTTCCCCCAGAGGGTGGCTGGGCACTGAACAAGCTCCCCAGGCTCTGCTCACTGCAGCAAGGCAGAGCTCCAGGAGCCTTTGGACAACGCTCTCAGCACGTGCTGAGATTCCTGGGGCTGCACAGAGCCAGGAGCTGGACTCAGTGAGCCCTGAGGGTCCTTCCAACTCAGCTTATCCTGTGATTCTGCGAGAGCGAGGACAGCACAGATGGAGAGAATGTCTGCTGGGCTCTAGGTGAGCTCCTGCCTGCACTGTCAGCTCTGGCAGCAGCTCCTGCAGGGTTGGAATTTCCAGGCACTGCAGGGCAGAGACTCTGGCTCAGCTCCTGAAGTGCTGCAGCTATGACAGACAGGTGCTGCACTCCTGAGCTCCAGATGTGCACATCCAGATGTGCTCCAGCACATCCATATACACTCCAGCATGCCATAATGACACGGTCTTTAGCTCCAGTTCTGGAACTGGCCAGGGCCTTTCTAACAGCACTGCACAGCTTGGTGAAGATGTACTTTGAGACCAGAAAAACCAGATTTTTTAAGAGCTCAGAAGAGAGATTTCTCCAAGAGTTATCTGGATTTGCTCTCCCTTTGGCTGTTCAGTGTCCCTATCTCCTCACATCAAATCCCATTTCCCACAGCTGTGTCTTTACACAACTGTTTACTTCACAAACACCTGCAAAAGCACTAAAAAAAACCCCAACTTCCAAAAAGATTTTTCTGATTTGAATGGCCCAACTGTGCTCACCTGGAAGCACACAATTTTATACAGTTTAGGTACCCATGAAGTGTCAGGCAGGAAAATCAGCACAGTTAAAGCCAGCACATGATGAACTGCTGTGACACCACACCTGCACAGGTTTACTGACACAAAATCGGTTTGCACCTAAAACCAGCTCCCAGATAAGAAAACTGAAATATTATTATCTTCAAATGAAGACAAAGTAAGAACTTTCACCACATTAAATGAGTGAAATAAGCTCTGATTTCCAGGGGTCCATTCAGTGGCTGAACAACCAAAATCCCCTGTCCCTGTGTCAGTTTTGCTGTTCTCACTGACTGCTTTTGCACCCCACCCTCCCCAGCACTGTGTGCTCACTCAAGAAAGGCACAGAGTGCTTAAGGACCTGTTATTTCTTTAGAAAATGGCAAAAGCCACACAGTGAGGGGTTTAAAAAGTCTTCCTCTCTCAGGTGACAACTGAATGAACTATGTTCCAGCAGCACTTCCAACACCATGCTGTTAGCAATGGAGTAGGGCAAGAATAAGTGACACTGAACATAAGCAGCAGTCTTACTCCTCCAAAGTGGATATCCACTAAAGAACCTCCTGACCTCATAAAAATTAGCCAATTTGTGGATTCTATCCATCAGAAACGCTGTAACCATTTTCAGTTGCACATAATTAAAAGGTAGTTTGGGATGTGAGTGTTTTTTTCTTGATCCTTCCTTCAGTTTTGCTTGTTTTCTGCCTCATAAGAAAAAACGAATTTATCTGTCTTTCCTTTTTAAGTGTTTATCATCCCCCTCACTGGACACCACCTCCATTCTTATGGAATCTCAGTTCACAGACTAGAGGCAACAGCACTGCAGAAGACAGCACACCTGAGAACTGGCCTTCTCTTTGAGAGCCCTTAATGTTATTGAAAATTCTGAATGATTTATAGACACCTCCACTCCCTCCCCCATCCCAAAACAAGTTAATTTGAAAGTATTTAAAGCTACCTGGCACCTTTTGCAGCTATACTTGTGAGGCTCTGAATCTGCACTTTCATCAGAGTTGTCGTCGTTTTCCTCTGATGAGATTCCAATTTTACCAATGAACTCTTCCCTCTGGTGATCATCCATTAGGGCTATGTCCTGGGTAGAGTGGGAAAGAATATTTTGTTTTAATACTTTAAACTTCTTCAAAAAGTAAGGCCCTGTCACCTTTTGCTGTCATGGAGACTACTTTCCATTAACTGCTGTAATATTATTTATTTAAAATATCCTCCTGCTTCATTCAATCCAGAATTTCTCTGTCCAGGACCACATAAGGAATAACTTATTCAAACAACCAACATTAATTTTTCTATATATAAAAGGAACTTTAATGTAAAGAGGCTCAGCTGGTACAATATTACATCCATAAAAGCATCTTTATGAGCACCACTGAGTGATACAATTCTCTTTTAATTTTATTTAATTCCTTACTGAATTGTAAAGGATCTGTCCCCTCTAATTGATTAATAAAACAATACCTTAAAATGGACATGAATGTGATCTCTCAACACATCCACCCTGAAAAATTTACGTCCACAGATCTCACACGTGTATTTCTTGTCTCCATGTGTTAGAAGGTGTTTGTTCATATTGCTCCTGCATGAAAATACCTACAAGGAAAAGAGAAGGAAGGAAGGAAGGATTTTTGGATCATGTCCAGCATGGCTACAGTCCTTTGCAGCCTATCCAATGGAGAGCACAGACACATTTACTGTCTTTTTTTATTCATTCTGGCCACAAACATGCAGGAGCTCCTGTTAGTCAGCCAGCAGTCTGCCTCCAAACTGCTGGCATGGCAAAATCCAGGGGCACAGTTCCAAGGAACTGATTGAAACCTGCCATTCCTCAGGGCTGGATTTCCAGAAAAAGCTGCAGCAGAATTGCATAGAGCAGAATTTGAAATATTTAGACAGTGTCTTTTGAATCACAAGTGTTCCATCTATCTCTAAAGAGATATAGCCACAAAATCTACCTTGACTGATATGAAACATACCCAAAGCATCAAAACCAGAGGTCTACACAGCAACTTAAGAGTTCTTGAGTACCTTCTGCACCATGAATCATGAAATATTTATAAAATCACAAGTTAAACCCACACTCCTTGTGACAACAGTGACTTGAGATCATGAGTGCTGAACATTCAAATGCAACCGTGCCATGACTACGCCACAAATTCACTTTTATTCCCCATGGAAGAGGATTCCCAATGCACACAGTCAGCTCCAGCTGTTAACAACCAGCCAGAAAAACTCCGTTTTTAATAACATAAGCCATGAGATTCCACTGAATCACACAGTGGCCGTGTGACACTCTACATTGTGCTGCATGTCCTGAGGAAAGCTCAGGCCTGAAACGCCCTTTTGCTCTTATCTGTGTGCTAACAGCTCCCACCATCCAGGGCCACCCAGGGCTTGGATAAATAATGCAGCTACAGGTGTTTGAAGAGGAATGTCCTGACTGCACTCCACACCTTCCCTGGGCAGCTGTTCAGAGCTCTGCCACCCTCAATGTGAGGAATTTCTTCCCCACATTGAGGTGGAACTTCTTGTGTTTTATTTTATGGTCGCTACTCCTCGTGCACCACCAAAAAGAGTGTGGCACCATCCTGGCTCCCCTCAGAGATATTTAAATGCATGGATGGATCCCCTGAGTTTTCCTCTCCCTGGAGCTACAATGCAGAGCCTCTCATGGCACAGCTGGCACAAGCTCCTACCTTCCCACACACGGGGCACCCCGAGGGCTCCTTCTTGTAGCGAACCATGTTCTCCGTGCTGTGCTCAAAGTCTTCTCTCTTCACACGCCTCACCCCTTAACACAACAGTTCCCATCAAAAAAAAAAACAAAACAAGAATAAACCATGGCTTTCCACTCCAGCCTGCAGGCCTTCTCAGGAGGGTGCTGGGAAGAAGAGTGAAACACTGGGAAGGGCCTCAATGCAGGGTTTAATTGCTGACAAAAGGGTGATTTCTAAATTAAAAGTGTGTTTTAACAATAAAGAAGCAGCCTGCCAAAGTGATGCCTTATGGCTTATTGGTTATTAAACCAACAGTAAAGTGTATGAAAACACTTTTGTCAAAAACATTTTTGTCAACACCGGGGAACAGGCAGGTCCTGCAGGCCTTGGCACTTCAATCTGGTATCTGGCCCAGAAATTCACCCCAAGAGAGGACAGGAAGGAAAGATGCAACGATCCAGCATCAGCTGTAGTGCTCAGAGAGGATTTCAGACCTCCTTCTCTGCTGCTTACAGAAGGGCAGAGGGCTCCTGCTCTTCTGTGACAGCTAAAAATGAGACACTGGCAGTGTCAAACAGCCCCTTGTCCTCTGGTTCATGACACAAAATAGGCAATCTGGCTGCCTTTTTTAAAAATCTCTTTTGGTTTTATCATCTAACCACATTCTAATACATGTTGAACAATGTACCAACTTTTTCCAGTCTTTGAGTACCTGTAATATCCTTAGATGCTTGAGATTTTGAACAGTAAACTCTCATAATCTCACTTACATGTATTCTCAAGTGTTTCAAAGACAGCATGCCACTGACACTGCATTTATACAGCAGTCACTCTCAGCTGTATGTGGCAAGTTAACTCTCTGCCTTCAGATTTTCAAGTTACCACACAAATTTTAAAAAGGAATAATAGGATGCAAAGAAAGAAAAATGTATCATTAAAATCAGCCAGTCTAAACTGCTGCATATTAAGCCATGCAGCTTCCACATGACTGTTAATAGCTCCGGAACCACTACTGTTATTTTTAATAAATGTCACATTTTGCTGGAATTTGAAACCCTTGATCAAGTAGTGATAATAAAAAATAAAGACAGCCACCACCCAGAAGAATCTAATGCACACTGTCATCTCCTTAACCTGCCCACCTCCACTGTTTCAAGAGAAATAGTATTTTCCAGAGAAATAATTAGGTTGATCTGCAGTAAATTTACCTTCCAAGTGCCGCCTTTGATGGTCCAGCATGACATCCTTCCTGTAAAACATCTTATTGCAGATCTCACATGCAAACTTCTTATCTCCGTGCTTTTTCTTGTGTTTTGAAAGGTTGCTGTTTGTAGAGAAGAATCTGAAACACATCTCACACTGGAATGTCTTGTCATCTGTAAGCAAGAGAAACCATGCAGCTCTTTGAAGCTGAAAAGAGGTTTTGTGTTTGTGAGACAGGTGGTTCTTCTGCTGGATCTGGGTTTTCAACATGTAACCCATCACTGTGCCCAAAGGGCAATTACCTGGGTAATTCTGGACTGAACATTATTGTGGGGCCATAAAAGTGACCAGGATGTCATTTTCTGAGCATAAGACTACGACATGAATAATATAAGTAACCATATGGCTATGGGAGAAAAGGACAGGTTGGAAAGAAAAAAAACATTTAGAGACTACTGCAAGCATAAAGCTGGAGAAAGCTGAAGAAAACTGTAATCACAGAAAACTGCAAATTATCACAAATACTGGTCCTGTTTCCAGTTCCTCTGTTTCAGAGGAGTGAGGTGGAACTTAGTTTCAGGGGAAAAAAGTTAAACAGAAATGATGACAGATTATCTGTGACCCAAGGAAACACCAGTGAGGGAATTACACAGGTGAGCAGGAGATACTAAAAAAATCCAATTCCTGAGTGGATGTGCTGCTCTACAGATTATTGCTTACACTTCTGTTATCAAAAACACAGGTTGCTTCTTGCGATGATGACAAAAACCTAAATGCCTACTCCCTTTCTGCAGTTTCACTGCTGAGATGGATGTGGGGACATCTTCCCAGAATGGAGTAGAGATGCCAGAGGAACAGTTATCCATTCTCACCTGTCCTGCAGTTGTGGAATTCCAACGCACTCTCTATCCGAAAGGCCTTTTCACACGTGGTGCACTTGTATCTGTACTCACTGTCCACCTGAGGATCACAGACAGGAAAAGCCAGGTCACATCTGACAGAGAAATTCTACACCTCAAAAACACTTTAGTCTTCTGTCTTTTCCAAATTTTATGCCCTCGAGAGTGCATTTAACCACGCAGTGGTGCAAAATTCTGATGCTGTATTGTGCTGCCACGTTCCTACATGTGAGCTATAAAAACCCCCAAAGCCTATGCTCCTGTGTGGATGCAGCAGTCTCCCTGATATTCCCCTGGTCCAACACAGACACACAATGTTGGAGAAGCGAGCTGTAATCCGACTCATCTTCCAGAAGAGGTGGCAGCAATCTCAGAGTTAAGGACCCTGGTGCCAAGCAACAATGGAGATTTTTCACTAATAAGGTGTCACTAGAGGTGTTTAATATTTCTATGGCAGCAGCATCAAAAGGCAGAGTTCACACATGAAAGGGATGATAAGTGGGGAGAAATGACACAGGACAAGCAAACCAGAATGGAACAACTCTATTGAGCAGCATAACTCAAGTCAGGTCTCACATCTGTATCATGCAAGTCCAGCTAATTCCAGCTTGTCTTGCTGGAAGTGATGCCTGAAAGCAATTTTCTACAGGAACTGCTGAAAAACACTTTTCAAATTCATCAATTATTCCAAGATGAGATCCTAGCACCCCTCTCTGTTCTTCTCACTCAAATGGGATACCTGCTCTCATGGAGCTGCCCAGCTGTCACCTGCAATCCCACTGTGCCTTCCCACATAAACCCTGCAGGAGCCTGAGAGCCCCTTCCACTCACTTCATTCCTGCTGTGCTTGTACGAAACGTGCTGCTTCAAGCTCTCCTTCCTGCTGAACAGCTTTGCACATTCCTCACATTTAAACAGTTTGTCACCTGAGGGGATCAATCAAGATGAAAGGGAAGTAGTCAGTGATTGGTAATAACCAACTCCAGGCAAGGCAGGGGAAATCAGAGCACAAACAACTGCAAACAAACAGGCTAGTGATGAAAAATTTAGTGTTCAGGAGATCTAACCAGTGGGTTTTAACCATTTCCAACAATTTTGGTTTAGTTCCCCTACCCTCTTTAGTGATGATTTTTCACAGAACCCTTAGAATAGGACACAGGCCCCTGGAACAACACTCACCTGACATTTACACAGCTATGTTACCCATGTGCCTGTGAAGGTGGGGGTGAAATTTTTAAAATGTATTTAAAGGCAATAAGAGCTTTGGAAAAAAACATCACATCCTTGCTCTCATTAAAAATATATAACTAATTCAAATTTTAAATATTTTTAACTTCAGTTTTGCACTATTATCTTCTCATGCTTTGCTCTGAAAAATTAAAATTGCTTCCTAGAGAGAATTAAAAAGCAAAACCATCTCTCTTATAAATATGCACCCCAACACCTAAAACGAGCCCTGCTGTTTAACTCCAAGGTGGAACCAGGACACAAAATCAATGCCCAAAATAAAAAAATGGCCAGGGAAAAAGCCAACCCACCGTGAGAACGGATGTGCCTGCTGAGGTTGCTGCTGTTCTGGAAGATCTTACTGCAGATGCTGCACTGATAGACCCTCTTGTGCTCCCCCAGCTGCTTTATCAGCTTCCGCCGAATCCCGTGTCTACTGGAGAGAATTAAACTTCTTTTGAGGGACATGGTGTTTTGGTGATGAGCAAACCTACTGGATTAGAGAGAAAGGCAGGGACTGAAAGCTATCCCACAGGTTGCAACAGAATTCCACCAGCTGGCAAAAGCTGCAGGAGTGTTAAACTCAGCTCCTGGCAGGAGGGAGGGGGCCTGGGTGGAGCTTCCCCCGCTCCAAGGTGCCCCCCTGGCCACCCCCCTGAAAGCTGCAGATGTCACTCATTCCAAATTTTCTTCATCCAGAACCAACCAGGCAAAAAGCAGCAGCAGAGATTCTCCTTGTAGGCCCCTCAGAGGAACAGAAAGGATCTGTTCTGCTCTGAAAACATCAGCACTATTGCACCTTAGGAAGCTTGGCAGCCCCCACATAAAAAATGTATTTGTGCAGGGGAGAGCAGGGTGGGAAGCAGCACTGTGCCATTGCCCAGCACAACCACCTGCTGAAATACCTTTGTGATGGCTCTGTGTTTGCTAAGGACTTCAATATATAACATTACTAGCTAATTCATAAAAATTCAGTGCTCTATTATAAAAAAATTAAAAAATTCAAAAATTCAAAAGGTCAATTTTACCAAGACAAAAAGACATAAAAGAATCTGAATTAATCACGTGATACTTAAGAATTTCCCTGAGGTTCTGCTACACTGAAGTTTTCCCCTCCTACTGCTCCAAATCTGGAGTATCACATGCAAAATCAACATGAAGTCATTCATGAGATAAGAAGACAAGCAGGACTGAATAATAATAATAATAATAATGATTAGCCTATTCTGAAAGAAAAAAATCTCTTTGCCTGTCTTATCACTACCATTCAATGGCAGTAAATTTCACCTTGCAGCTGCAGGAGGCTTTTGGAAATATATTGAATGAAAGCAGTAACAGGATGAAAGAAAGAAATTTTCATTTACACTATGTTCCAAAATCCTACCAGTGTACAAGTGGCACTCAAAATCACCTCTTGAAGCAGCAGCAGCATCATCACACAATTTTATGCTGATAAAAAAGAGCACCTGTGGGCCCAGAAGTTGAACACAACTGTTGCATGCTGCATCATCTTAGCTACAACTAAGAGGAAATTGTGCATCCCAGAACACTTACTTTGTCACTGAGCTGATGCTGTTTGTGGTGCTGGGCATCTTTCCTAAAACCAGGTCCATAATCCTCTCTTCTGGAGCTGGAGGCAGGGCCACCTCCTCTGGGGGGACCTCGGTGACAGCGTCAGCCACACGTTCCACTGCACACACCCCAAAGAAATAAACACAGCAGTAATGTGGACAGCTGGAAGCAAAACCTCAAATGCAGAATTTGTAGTAAGATGTGGCACTGGACAAATCAATTGTCCCCAAACACATTCAAAGAATCACAGAACAGTGTGGGTCGGAAGGGACGCTTAAAAATCTTATCCAACCCCCTGCCACACGCAGGGACATCTCACATTTTTATCACTTCTTACCTTTCCAAGCTGTTACTGAAGGGTCAGCTGACCAAGCAGCATGAAATTTCCTATTTATAACATCCCCTCAAGGAAGGTAAAGCCCATTCTAAACTAAACTTGGGGTGGAGAGGGAAAGATTTGTCCTCTTGAGAGGAAGGATGCTTCCTCTCCTGTTCCTTCTTGCAGTTCTCATATCCACTGCCCTGTGTTTCTCTGAGGCTTTCTACAAACCATGACAGAAGAATGCAGGTGACTGAGTGTAGGTGCTGCCTTCAAGGCCCTCAGAAATAACTAACCAAACTTGTAAATGGGCAGCTTTAGTGATCTAACTAAAAACCTCCATCTTGTCTCTCTGCAAAGTTGTATAAAGCAGATATATTGCTTAGCATTTTCCAGATTTCTCTTTTACCTGCAGAATCTTTCTCTTCATCAATGACAAGAGGTGTTTCTACTTTTGCTGTTTTGGCTTTTCTTCCCCTCCTGGCCTTTCTCCTCGAGTCTGTGCTGGCACTGGCTGCATCATTTGCCTCTGGCTGATCTGCTGGCACAGCCTCTGCTGCTTTCTCTGCTTTCTCAGCATCATCCTGGCTGCTTGGGGGGGCACCTTTGGCTTGTTCCAGGTGACTCAGCAAGTGCTCTGTGTGGAGAGGGAAGAACAGGAGAGTAAGGAAGAAATTATCCTTAAAATACTCAAATGGAACTAGCTGAAGCCCATCTATCAGGTCCATTTCACTTTGCAGAGACTTCAAATTATTTCAAAAGCAGTCACAACACCTTCATAAATCAAAGCCTACCGTTTATTCAAAAGTCACACGAACTGAATTTTAAGGAGATTTAGTGATATCACAATAAAATGTTTGTGTTTCTAATGATGGGTATGCTTTCCCAAGTGCCCAAGCTATTTACTGACCTAAGTCCCCTTTTCAAAAACAATTCATCAAATCTCCAAAGCTTCTAAATAATTTTAAGTTCTTCTGAAAACTGCATAAAATAGCTGCAAATGAAATGCAGAAAAAGATATGTACTTCATTACCCTCACTAAATCTATGCCATCAACACCAGATGGACAATATCACAAAGTCTAACCTGGCATCACTGACCTTTACACTGCTCATGCAGCTCCCTAGCCTTGATTTTCCTGACAGTCACATCATCTTCTAGATCACAGTTTTATTTCTTCTAGATTCAACCTTACAGCCGTTTGTCCAGAGACTGAACACTGCCATGGTCAAAACATCCAAAATATCCCTGTTCTACCTTCCCTACTACTGCTTTCCTGACAGGAACCCAGAATTTACAGCTTTTATCTTCCTGCACCAAGGATGGTGCATGGCTTCACAGGCAGGGAAGAGCAGAACTCTCCTGATGATTCTCAGAGCTCTCCCATGAATTTCTAGCACTTCCTACCTGTCAGCAGCTGGGGCTCTTGGAAAGCAGATGAACACACTTTACACGTCCACTGGTTGGGCTTTGCTTCTGCTGTTCCACTGCTTTCTGGAGTGGTCACTAAATCACAACAAGAAATACTGAAAAGCTTTGAAAATGGGAAGCTGGTAAATCCCTGCACCTTTGTTTATCTTGCAGTAACTCCCTGAGTATCACAAGGTACAATTTAAGCAGCAAGAGGCCCCTGGGAACAGCTGGGACCATTTCAGGATTCTCCAAACACGAAGAGCTGAACTATCAGAAGATCTAAATGATGCCAGGAGAGAGTATCAGTGCCCTTATAAAATCCTGTGAGGGCTCCTTTATCACCTTTTAAAGAACTGTGTTCATAAAAGGCATGACATAAAGCAATTTTCAGCACCTTTAAAAACAGAGTTACCAGTCTCCTTCTAGGTCAGCTGAGGACAGAGGCAGGAGAAAGCTCCTTGCTCTCTGTGAAGGGCATTGCAGAGTAAGAACATTTGGATTAATGGAAGTAAGGGTGAGGACAATGAAAAGCTGGGTTTCAGCAGTTTCATTAATTAGATGTGCTACGAAATCACCATACTAATACTTTAATTAACACATCAGCTCAAGAAAGGTAAAGAAAATGAAGAAATTAGGGCAAAAATTAAACTGGATTAAAAATATAAAATAGGAAGAATGACTTGTTCACAGTCCTTTGTATATCAGTCCTTAGATGATATATTTGAATTTGTCAAGAGGATCTGATAAATCTGGACTGAGTCAGAGATTTTTTTGGCACACAAAAAGCTGAATACCCCACAGTGCACAAGACTCCTCCTGCAGAGGAGGAGGATGACACTGAAGTCAGGGTAAGTGAATGGCAGCACAGAAAATTCAAATTGTGCCACAGTTTTTCCCACAGATTTCCTGGATGGTGATTCCATGTCAGCTCATCTCTCTGCCTGAGGACCCCATCTGTAAAGGGACAGTAAAGTTCTTCCTTCAGTGTTGGCCCTTAAACCAAAACAAATGATACTCTGAGGCAGAGGCTGTTCCCTGCTACAAGATACATTCAGCACTCTGCACCACAGAGGTGTGATCTCATCCATGCTGCAATAAATAAATTAATAAGAAATGACTTGGCAATACAGCAACAAAAACTCCTTTTTGAAAGGCTACACAAAGAACTTCTTGAGGGCTCTGTCCAGGAAGACAAAAGCACCCGACCAAGATTCTGTGTAAGTTAATTGTGCCTGACTCTGCATTTCCCTTGCTCCTTAGCTGCTCCTTGCACTGGTTTGTCAGGAAGAGTCAGGTCCTTTTTAAGTTCCCACTTCCTCAAGCTTCCAGGGCAGCTGCAGGGCAACCTGGCTGACTTGGAACCACAGATCTGACCGCTGGCAACCGCTTGGTATGACTTGAGGCAAACAGAATCCAAAGAAGAAAATGTTGTTTTGGAAGCACCAAAACACTACATCAGCGGGAACACCTCAGGGTTCCCAAAATATAAGAGGCAGCATTTTGCCTCTACTCAAGTTGAGTTTCAGGCAGTAGGGTGAAGGATGCAGGAGAGGCTGTTCCAATCCTTCCTTTTACCTCTGGGAAAATGAATAATGCCAAACTCCCCAGTCAACTTCACAGTTTAGCTGTGACAGAACCCAAGCTGCCAAATGGATCCTCTGATCAACTGCTCTGTACACGACTGCAAAAACTCCCCTCCTTCCCTCCTGGCCACTTTTAATAAGCAAAGTTTAGGAAAATAACCTCTCAAAGAGCAGACCTAAAATGGTTTTCTTTTGATGCTGAGTAATCTGGGTGTAATCTGAGTATACTTTTTGAAATTTGTGTTAAGTGGGTTCTTAATTTCACTGTTCCACGTAGGATGGGGGCAGCACTGCTTTGTAATGAATCCTTGGGACAGAGTTCCTCTGACACTACCAGGTATTTCCTCAGCCATATGTTCTTTGCCAAGAGATATGTGTTGCTTATAAGTTTATTTAAATACGAGTTTCTGTAATTTAGAACCATCTGAACCCTAACAGTGGCACATACTGTGGTATTGTAGTAATTTAGGGATGGCCAGTGTTCCTGTAATTTCCAAACATTTGCAACGTTTTCTTCTAGAACTTGGCCTGATCATTTGAATTTTGCACAGACAAAATGAAGATTTTCTTGGGGATTGCCCCCTCCTCCACACTAACCACCTCCAAAGTCTTTGCACCTGTAGTTTTCATGAAAACAATCTGCCTAAAAATTTACTGCCCCCTCTGTCACTTTTTAACTATGTATGTACTTTAAGCTCTGTGCCCATGAAAATTAAAAGAAAAATTAAGGCTTTCAAATCCTCTCTAAATTAGTATTTGCCAGAAGTTATATATCCATAAGCCATGTGTAGGAGTGTAACACCTAGCAGCTCTGCAGACCTGTATCTGTCCTCTATCTCCCTTAAGAGCACTGGAATTTTGCATACCTGCTGGATCAGCTGCTAATATGCTGGATTTCTTGGTTTTTTTATGGGGTAAGACAGCAGATGAAGGTTTTGAAGAGACCTTATTGCTCCCCTCTTTATCAGATTCCATTGCTACCAAGGATGTATCTGTGAAGAGGAAAAAGAGTTCATCTTCTTTACTGTCCAGGCACTTTGACTCTTGCTCTGTGCTCAGGGCAGTAACCACAGTCAGAGAATTTAATTCTGCAACAGACCTGCAAATAACAATCTCATGTGAAATTTTAACCAGGGCATTCTTAAACCTGAATCTCACCCACTGTGCCTTAAATATTCTGGAGTGTACCATGAAGTGCTGAACAGAGAGAGCAGGGCATACTTCAACAGTATTTTAAAATATCTATACCCCCACAAAAATACAGGAACAGGTTAAACTAAGGAGGGAGAAGATGAAACCTCTCAGTTAATACCAACTGGGAACATCTCAGAGTTCAGACACGTGCCAGCTGCATTGATTCAGCACTTGAGGCTCTGCTTAGGATCAAGGGCAGCCATAAAGCAGACACTGGTGTCAATGGCCTCTCCCCAAATTTGTCACCCCAAATTATACCCAGCAGAGCAGTAATAACATCCAGGGAGTATTCCCAGCTCAAGAGCAGGAAGAAAACGCCCTTGCAATGCTAAAGGATCTTGCCTTTCAGCTGTAGGAATGGAAAAGTAGGAGAAAACAAAGGGGAAAACACTGGAACTCATGGCAATTCTAATTCAGATTCTAAAATCTCTGCTGCCTTTCTTTCCAATGCACAGCCATGTGGATCTTATTCTAGTGGGTGCCACGTGAGGCTGCTTAAGACAAATCTAGTTCTTCAGAACTGTGTAACAGTGCAAAACCAAGCCATTTTCACTGCAACTGAAGAATGGCTTCTTGAGCAAATCTGCATACAGATTTCTCTGATAACTGAGCTCCTTTGCTGCTCTGCCCAGAAATGCTTTTGATACAACCACTAAATCTTTACCTAAGGACCATTTCTCCAGTTTGTCCACTCTGACGAGGCTGAACCATTAACTAGGCCACCTGTTTTAAAAAACCTGGCTGTATCATGGTGAAGAATCTACACTTTCCTCTTGCAGGGCACCCACGTGTGCAGGCTGGCCTGACTCTGCAGGATAAGAGCCTACTGGATAAACAGCACTGTCAACTCCAACAGCCAGGGACTATCAGTCCCTGCCAGCACTGGGCCCTTAGGAAGGAAGAAAGGCCCCCACACATACCATTGGCAACACTAGTGACCTGCTTCAGCACTGGCTTTTCCATTTTTTTGGCGTAAAAAGCTGCATACCACACTCGCAGCTCAGTTCCTGGGGGGATGTCCTGGCAGGTGGTGAAGTAAATGTCATTGTCATGCTGGAAGGCTGTTAAGTTTTGATGCTCATACTCGGTGGCTGGGCGCACCATCATCATCCAGTTGCAATCATCTTCGTTTGTGGTGTCAAAATACACCAGGGGCCCTTCCTTCTGGAACACCTGCCAAGCAAAATGTGAATATAAAATGCTGAAAAAGTGATAAGAAGTTAAGGAAAAAAAGAAAGTTATTTCTTGCTTTTGCAGTGGTTTCCTTTCAATGGACATCAGGGATGAAGCAAGCCTCGAGTCTTGCATCTTTCACTTACACCTTCAGATGAGACAGACAACCAGGAGCAAGATGGGAACAAACTGAATGAAATCATCCCAAGAATTGTTGCCATAACCACCAGCTTCCCAAAAAATTACT
The DNA here is from genome assembly GCA_013400315.1 of Bombycilla garrulus. Classification (NCBI taxonomy): domain Eukaryota; kingdom Metazoa; phylum Chordata; class Aves; order Passeriformes; family Bombycillidae; genus Bombycilla; species Bombycilla garrulus. The sequence continues at coordinate 215,275 of VXBU01015863.1, read as the reverse complement.
GCATACATCAGTGGAAGGGTAGGAACAGCCAATCAGCCCAAGACACATTTCTAAATCTTTACTTCTGAGTTAGGCATTACTGGAAGCTAAGACTGAATCCCATTCTTAACGTAGCATTTCTCTGACTGAAACTTGTCAAGAGAGGAATAAAACAAATGCAAGACAGGAAAAAACCACACTTATTCTGCATGTTCCATAAACCTAATGCACATGTGGCTCATTAGGCAAATTCAATCAAATTGAAGAGACTCATTAAAAGAGCTGAGCTTCTAGTTTGGTTATTCTGTTCCTTGCTCAGAGAATGTTTGTTCAGCTCATCTCTTACAGGGCACACCTAAAAGATGTTCCAAATAATCCCCCTTCACATTCTTTGTTTCCATGGTGTTAGACAGCATTAATTCATCACAGGTAAAGCTGACTCCTTGCTATTTACTGCTTTACCAATTTTGTGTCTTACCTTCAGGGGAAAAACTGATTCTTTCTCCAGCTTGAGAACTCTTTTGGATTCAAAGGGGCCAAACTGGGTACGTTTCACCAGCTGAGTCAGAGCAAACACTCCCTCAGTCCCATCCTCCAGCTGTCTTATCTCCAAATTAGAAGGCAGAGAAGATCTAGACATTTAAGAGAGAATTGGAAAAAAAAAAAAAAAGAAAAAATAAATCACAGAACTGATTAGGTGGGAAAATACTTATGAGATCATCAAGTTCAACCTCTGGCTGAACACCACCTCATCCAGTAGTAGTTATGCACTGCAGGAACCCGTGGAAGAGAGAAGTCAGCATTAAACACAAGAGTTTCTGTGCTCCCAGACTCTCTTTCCCCAAACCAGCTTCTGAGAAGAACTACATGTAGCTGTTAGTACACATAATACACAGAGAACATCTTCCCAAAAATTCACGTGACTGGCCCCACTGTATTGGCCTTACAGTCCAAATGCAATTCTGTTTTTACAGGTCTGTGCTAACAGATGCAAAGCTAAAATAATCAGACAGGCTACTGACTACCCTGTGGAGGTTGACATTGGCAGAACTGCTTTACTGCCCAGAAAAAAAGAAATACAAAAAGATTGCAATCACAGTGATAAGCAAATTATTCAGAAAAAAAACAACTCTTAGTTTGAAACACACAATAAGGAGCGTTAGAGACAGAGAAGTTCAGCAGATGTTTCTCAACATTTATTTTCTAACCATAAAGCATCCATTTTATCTTTTCAGTGAGACAGAGGGAACAACAAACGTGGTTAAGCAAGCAGCCTGTTTTTAAAAGATTCATATCCAGTTTGTGGTTAAACTTGCCCTCAACCTCAGATAACTCACTTTCAGCTACTGTTCCCCAGTGTAAAGGCTGCAATTTAATTTCTTCTTTCCTTTTCTTATCCTACCTGAAAACTGGAAAACTCCTTAGGAAAATAAATATATTTAGCGGTAAAAAAGTCAATTTTAAATTCTGCTTTCAAGTCTACGGTCCAGCAGCCTACACTTCCACTAGGGAAAACTTAGCATTTGCATGTCAAAAGAAGACTGAAAACCAGTGCATGCACCATATTTGCAAACATTCCCAGTTGGAACATGTGGGCATTAAAGTGCAAGTCAAAAAAATAGAAAAAAGGTAGGAAACAGTAGGTTGTCATGGAATGTGTGGAGAACAGGCTAGAGACTTACTGCACTGCCCATTTCTTGTAAATAACAGAAACACCTCCCTCACCAGCTTCTACTATTCCAAGGGGTATTTTTAAATTCCCCTCAAGCACCTGTAGTGTCAGGGCTGTTAACCCTTAACAGCTGCTGGAGGAGATCATCCAGGGCAGGTTTCCAGGCACAGGAAGGCAGTGCCTGGCAGGAACTGCAGGGAAATTCCTCTTCTGGGAAGGCCCAGCAAAGCAGGAACAGCTCCTGCACAGGTGCAGCCAATGTACTCGGTGGGACACCAAGAGCACCCGGCCCTGGCCAAGGGGTCGTGGCACCCACGTGGCAGATCCAGAACATCAGTTTTGTTACAAAATGATGCTGGGAATACACAGCACGGCCTACACAGCCAGGATGTGCCAGACTTGCTGCCCACGTGCCTGTTTTCCGCCTGTGACTTCTCAAGAAGAAATATGGAAGCCCTGCACACATTTTATATAACACACAAAGCCATCTGAACACTTCCCTTTTGGGATCTGTACTACACCTTCACAGTGCCTGGTTCTTTTCCTTAGCCTTACATTCTACAACTTAATATGAATTTTGCTGACAGTGCCTGATTATCTTTCCCTGTAAAAATCACTCAGTGTTGTTTTCTCCCAGCTAGATTGAGTCTATTTGTTTCTTTTGGCAAACACCAGTGTTTCTGCTGCGCTGTCACAGATTTGCTGACAGAACTATTACCCCTAATCGTTTGCAAAGACCCACAATAATGAGAACAACTTGTTTTGCTGCTAAGTGGAGGAGTGACAGAGTTCATACACATGAATGAGAAATCCTCACACACTTCTCTGAAATGAATCTGATGTATCTAAGGGGGATAAAAGTGGCAGGTACTCAACCAGGACAGCAGTCATCACCCCATCTGGCACCACCTGACTTCTTGCCAGAAACCTCAGCAAAGAACCCGAGTCCTGAATGAGCAGCAAGTTAGTTTTTTTGGCTTCAATTCAGTGCAGCACTTAAGTGTGTGCATCAATTTTTCTATTTAATCAAAGACATGTGCTTTCCATAGATTTCTGTCATCCTCTGGGACTTCAGTTTCCAGCTGTCAGCGTGACATCCACTGAACAGCACATTATGCTTTAAAGGACTAACACGGGTGTTGGGTTAGTCAGATTAACACAAACATTTCTTACCTTGCCCTGCTCAATACAAAGGAGTCCTTGACTGTCACCACTGGGCCCAGCTCTGGACACTCTGAATCATGGTACTGCCCACAGTCCTCGCACCCTGCAAGGAGCCAGACAGAAAAGGTTGGTGGAAAATACTTTTGTAAGACAGTTTCCTCCCTCTTTCAAGAGAAACCAAGCACCAGGCAAAACGCATTCATAGAGAGGCAGATGTTTATTTATATTGCTTAAAAGAACATAAATAATTGAACACCAGAGTTGATAGCTGGCACCTGTGTAGGTGAGATAACACACACTGTGATCAGTACCATCAGAAGACAATTGTTTAAATTCTCTCTCAAAGGAAAGCAAATGCCTTACACCCACAGTAAATATTCTGCTTAAAGATGGCATTATTCTTCAGATAAAGTGCTACAACATGTAGCAGATAAAGAAAACCACATCACTGCCTTCCCCAGGAGCTGGGCTGTTATGAACAGCTTGGGTGCTTCCAGTGACAGAGGCACAAACCCAGAACTGGCACAGGGCTCAGCAGGACACCTGGGAGCCCAGCTCTGCTTGGCCACACACACTTCTCACCCACAGTCCAGGACACAGACCTCCAAGGTACCCCCTAGTGCCTTTCCAGAAAAGTCAGCTGGCTGCACAACACACTCTGGCCACCTACTTCACTGTCAGCTTAGCTAAATTAACTTCAGTTTAAGTGGCTGTAAATCACCCAGAACGGAGTGGTTCCTAAGAAACAATTTTCAGACGAGGATAATTTGAGGCTTTCTAAAATAAGCTAACTTAACAGGATTCCAAATGCTTATACACTGCTTCACTGTGAAAAAAATAGCTGTCAAACTACCCTGCCTGGTCAGCTGCTGACACAGCTTCAGAGATCATCACACAGGGGTTATATTGCTGTGGTGCCTTTTGCATCTGAGCTCCACGCTTACAAGGGCAAGCCAGGAAACCCCAGGAAAGGTGTAAAGTAGAGGGTTATTATATCTTTTTACCCAAGCCATTCCAAGGTATATCCCCTCCGGCAAATCTACTCTGTGCTCCTGACTGGAAGCTTCTCCCCATTCCACCCCGGGTATTGGTCCCAGTGAACAAAAGGACTTCTAAAACAAGGGATTCCAAACTGCTTCACATTTCTGCTAGCAACAAAACCAGCTTAGCAGTGAATAAATAAATATATTTGACAAACAGCACTTCTGGCTGGTGCAACCCCCAAGCCCCGGTCACTGCCTCCTGTGAGCTGTTTGTGCTGCCTTCTGGTGAGCCAAGGAATGAAACAACTTCTACACATTATTTTTCAGCAGAAGGAATTTCCCAGCCTGGCTTGCTGCACAGCACCACGGAGTTATTGTACCAGAGGAAAGGATCCACGGGCAAGTGCTACTCACAGAGCACCAGAACCAAAGCTCAGCCTACAGCTGTCCTGTTTACTGCTCCACCCTTCCCCTGCTCCAGGTGTGCCTGTAGCTCAGGCTGCTCTTAATATTACTGAAATAATCTGGGCCAAAAGCAGATTTCCCAAACCAGAGAGGGTGGAGGAGCCACAGAGGAACGTGTAAACCTGACTGCTGAAAAGAAATGGACTGTCATCCACACAGGGTTGTCATTACCAAGGGGACAGGAAGGAACAGCCTGAGTAACAGCTTCTCCAACAGCCTTTTCTGTCCAAAGAAAAAAGCACTTTGTCATTTTCCTTATCTCCTGACTGCATCAGGGCACTCCTCACTTCTGCCAAGATGAGCCTCTGAAAGGTGCAAACAGCACTGCCCACAGCTACAGGCAGGAACAGGCCACACATTGCTGTCACTCCCTTGCAGAGGAATGACCAAAGCCAGGGGAATACGACAATGACACTGTGTGCACAGCACAGCAGCCATTCCCCAAAGCTGCTACACCCACCATATGTGACACTTTCAAGAGATTACAACCACAGGAGAAACACAAAAACAAGCATGGGAATAAGCATAAAATACCTCAGAGAGACTATATTCACAGACTTAATTAAATTCCCAAATTCTCTTGTCTGTGAAATACATATTCAGGGATGTTTATTATTGGGAGTGCACAGTGTCATTTATAGCAACTCACTTTTTCAGAACATAAGCAGTCCCCATATCCCATGGGAAAAAGTAAGTCAGAGGGCACAAGAAAAAGTTCAAGATATTCAGTGACCACAGCCCCCAGTGGAAGGGAGAAAATCATGTTGTGTGACACCTTCTGTCTAATTAGGAAAGGCATCACATTCCCATTCTTTTTGCTGTCCGCCAGAATATTTTCATGAAGGGGAAGATAAGGTAACCACTATTGGTATCTGCATCTCAGTAAAAATGCAAACAGTCGACACTATTTTTAATGAATCTGGTGGAGGGAGAAAACGGAACTTTCTGATAGTTGCCATAAATGCAGCTGTGGAACCATGAGAGGTAAAATACTGTGGATCCAAAATCCACAGAATGTGCTGAATTCTGCTCTGCCCTGACTGGCCCCTCAATATCTGGGCCCTCTCTGCTCACACAAGGACTCCACATCCCTTAACTCTCTTCCACCATGACACCAGGTCCTGCATGTCCAGCTGACAAAGGAGAGGATTAACGTGGGCCCCGCGCCTGGTGGCCAAGCTCCAGCAAGGCCAGCCTGGGCACAGCACTGCTGCAGCCTCTCCTCACCCCCACCCCCCAGAGCCCAGCCTGGCACTCAGGGTTACACACAGGGCACAGCAAGAAGCACAGGCAGTGACTGGCATGAGAGACACCTGCCAGGGCAGCTGGAACATCTCTGGCTTGTTTGAGAGCACTGTGAGCCTGCCTGCCCCTGCAGTGGAGGTGCAGGTCCCCAAGCCAGGCCAGAGGTCAGAGCTATCCCCAGACACCCCTGGCTGCTAGAGCTGCTTGTATAAACAAAGGGCTTATACCAGTGTTAGACCTTCACCCTCACTCACTTCAGCCATGAAAAAGCTGTGCTGCTAACTCACACTCAGAGGTTTCATTGTGTGTTTGCCAACAGAATGTCAGAATGTGTACGCTTAAATTACACAACCTCCTCTCTGTTCATCCATTAGCTGTTGGAGCCTCCTTCACATAAAGCAATTTTTCTAAATAAAATCTGAAGTCTGGTGTAGCCTTTAATTTCAAGCATTCTGAGTAGACAAGTCACACACAGCGAGAGTTAGATCCTTTTCCTAATACTTACAAATAAACATAATCTCCTCACTGCCATCTTCAGCCATTATTTTAAACCTGCCAAAATACAAAAGACAAAGTTAGTTCTAAATCGACTTTAACTTTCCATATCATATAAACATCCCTTGGTGAAGCGATGATGCTGACTGGCCCAGAGTCACCCAAACACATTAATGTCCCTGCAGGAGGATCATGGAAAAACTAAAGAAATTAAAGTTGTTAAAAAGCCCCAGAGACTGCTGCATCACTAGATGTGTTGCAGACATCACTACCAAGGAAGCCTCAATGTCTGTGGGTTCTCAGGCATTTCTCTGTGAGGAAATGCTGTCTCCTGCTGTTCCCCATCTCTGACAAACTTCCAGCCACTCCTGCTAAAAAAACTCCTGTGGAGCCTCAGAACATGCAGGGGCAGAGGATAATCCAGGTCAGCAGCAACCACTACAGGAACAAGGCCCAGTGCAACATTTTATTGAACTGTAGCTTAAAAAACTATCACTGAAAGGCAGATTACTTATTTAATACTCACAGTAATCTTAAAAACCTAAAACCTTCAGATTCAGTTACAGATCTTTTCCAGAGGCAAAGGTATATTGTGGTACTAAGCACCAGAAAACTTGGGCAAATAAAATCCTGCCTCTGCCACCGGCCTTCCACAAGATGGTAACTGACCAATTTGATTTCAGTTAAATAAGGTTGATCTACATTCACTTCATTAGTGACAGTCTGTATTAAAAACTTGCATGAACTCTACTGCCCCATAACAATTAAATTATGGCTGGCAAAAAGTGATTATGTATGGCTAAGACCGCAACAGGAGCAGGACCACGAAGAGAGTTTTTCCCTTTTCTACCCAAAAAAACATCCTCCTCTTCAAATAAGCACTCTTCCCAATGCCCCAGAAGTGAGGCAAAGCACCACAAAGATCATGACCCAAGAAGAGGACGGGAAGGAGCAAGAGCCTGAATCTGTGAGAGGGAGAGGAAACATGACACACCGAACTTGCAGAGCCCTGTTTGAAAATAGATAAAGCATTTGCTACTACAGCAACAAAAGCCAAGCCAGAAATGTGGGAGCACAGCCACTACTCAGGATCAGCACTCTTCAAGCACTGCCCTCCGCAGCTCCACCTGTCAGCAGCAGGATCCCTCCCAAGCACTCACTGCTATGAGGGGTAAACACTCACAAGCTGGGCCTTTCTTGGCTGCAGCTTTTGGGGACAAATAACAGAATAAGCATTTATACAAAAGCCCAAAGCTGAGCACAAACAGCACCTCAGGAAATTTCCCCAAAAGCTCCTATCCTGCAAGCAAGGTGAATGATGCAAGAGGAATCCAAGCACAATGCTGCAAAACAAGTGGTGTAAGTTGATGTCAAAAATGATTTGGTTTGCTTTTTGCCCAACACTTTTTTTTGATGCTTTGCACTACTTCAAGAGAGGTGCACCCAGCTGTTTTTAGATAGTTCGTGTCCTGACAAGACTTTAATCCTAAATACGGCTCAATTAACAAACAATGGCCTTGGTCAATGGTTCAGGGGCACAGTGCAGCCACATCACCAGAGGCAATCACCCTCCAGGACGCTGCTGTGTCGCATCCTTGGCAAACATCAGACTGGGGACAAGGGACACTCCAGGAGCAGCAGCTCCGTCTTGTTCCAGGGGCCGTGAGATAAGAAAATAGCAACAAAGGGGCGGAGAAATTATCAGCGTCGCTGAAGGTGACGGGGAGGAAGCGTGAAGGGCCCTCACAGGTGCCTCACAGCGATCTGCATTAGCGCAGTTCCCGTCTCTGCAGCACGGGCTCCTCGTGTTCCGCATCCATCCTCCCCCCCCCCCCGCTCCCGAACAAACACCGGGACCTGCTTTACAATTCTGATTTACAATTCTGATTTACACGCTCCTCAGCCATGCGCTTTGAAACTCCTCCTGCCCGATCCCAGCCCTATCTGCCAGGAGTTTTGGAAATAAACCACACGATACCAGCTCCAGCTGGTAAACAGAGTCACGATGTGCCACGCACGTGATGGCACCGAAGACAGGCTTCAGAATTGTTTTTGCTCTTATCTGCTGTTGCTATGGGCCACGTCTGATTTTTTTTTTCTTTTCGAACATTTGTAACAGAAAACTACTCCATGAAGTCACTCATCCCACTGCTCCTAATTCTGTTCTTCTCTTGCGGGGATAATCAAAGCTTCTGGGAGATCCAGGTATTTTTTACATCAAACAGACAGCAATCATTAGCAGTCAATAATCAGGAGAAAAGCCACACAGAGGAAATTAGACCAGGTACAAAGCCTAATTCTGATGGCAGTAAAATCCATCCTCACCACATTTTTTTTGCTTGTATGATTAGATGAGTGATTTTATGCCAGAGAGTAGAGCCACACAGCTATGCACAAAAATTCCAGCTGCAACACAGACCTCTGAGAATATCTGGAACTTGGGGGAACCCAAATGAAAACACTGAGGGGCTGCAGCATCACAGGCACCTGTTTGCAGCCATGATGTGCAAATATACTGTCACTGAACTACTTGAGCTGTAAAAATTTAAGAACAGATGTAAAATCACACCTTCCCCTTATGAACTGATGAAGAAAGAAATCAGGCTCAAGTGCCAAGTTGAGCCATTTTGAGCTTGCTAAAAGATTTTTTTTTAAGTAGGTCAGAAAAGTTAACTGAAAAATCTTTGTTTGAACTTAATGATCAACAAGGTAGAATTAAAGTTACCCTTTCTTCAGTCTGAGAATGGGCTTCTCTGAGTGTGAATAACTTGAGAACACAAGCAGATGGGTGCTGCCCATACGTATGTGGAAGGATGCGCTTAAAAACGCAGTTTTCCTCAGGAGGTAGTAGAACTTGTTCACGCTGCCACTCAGAGGAATTGCAGAACATCTGGTAAACTACAGTGAGGCCCTGTATTCCTTAAAACCATTAGGGCCATTCTATCAATTACTGCTGAGGAGGGAGACGATTTCTAGGCCAGTCAGTGGGGCACGGAGTAACACAGCAGCTGGCGGGGTCTGCGCCACCTGCCCTTCCCTGCCCTTCCCAGCACTTCCCGAGACCGTGTGAACCAACTACACGCAAAGTTTAATGGCCTTGAGGAGAAAAAGAGCGTGCTGCAGAATATTTCACGTGCACGAAGCCCCGCAGACCGCGGCTCTCCTCCTTTTGTCTCCTCGGGCGCCCACCGCAGCCTCTCCCGGGGCACACGCTGGGGCAGGGCAGCATCCCCACACCTCCCTCGTCCTCCTCCTCACAGCCCCTTCCCTCTGGATCACGCCCTCGCACCTGGAAGCTCCCACCCCCCCCTCCA
>VXBU01015863.1:182648-205684 GCA_013400315.1 Bombycilla garrulus | reverse complement strand
GGCCCCGGCCCTGACCCCGGCCGGGTCCCCGGACATGTCCCTGCCTCGCTGCCCGCGGTGCCGCCGCCCGGGTCCCCTCCCGGGCGGGTCCCACCCCATCGCCCCCGGAGGCCTTGGAGGCGGCTCCCCGGGCCGGGCTGGAGGCGGGCGGTGGCCGCGCTGAAGGTGGCGGAGCGCCGGGGTGGCTTTCGCCGGTTTCCCGTCTCGTCCCGGGCAGTGCCGGCCCAGAGCGCGCTGGCAGAAGGGTTGGCAGAAACAGAATCGCAGGATCGGCTCGGTCGGAAAAGACCTCCAGGGTGATCCGGTCCAAGCTATGACCCAACCCCACTTTGTCCATCAGACCACGGCGCTGTGTTCCTTAACCACATCCAGACATGGGGACTCCACCGCGTCCCTGAGCAGCCCGTTCCAACGTTTAATCACATCAGTGAAAAAATTCTTCCTGATGTCCGACCTGACCCTCCCCTGGCACAGCTGAGGCCATTTCCCCTCGCCCTGTCCTTGTTCCCTGGGAGCAGAGCCCTGTTCCCACCGCCTGCACCCTCCTGTCAGGGCATTGTAGGGAGCAGTAACATCACCCCCGAGCCTCCTCTTCTGCCGGCTAAACACCCCCAGCTCCTCAGGCACTCCTCGGAGGGCTTCTGCTCCAGATCCTTGCCCAGCTTTGTTGCCTTTCCCTGGACAAAAGCCACATCAGGCTCAGTGTGCTGTCGGTCCAGGCTCTGGCCATGTACACGGACACCTACCTGTGCCTCTTTATCCAAGCCTCACTGAGGTTCAGAGCTCCAGGATCAGAGGACATACCCTCAAGTTGCACCAGGGGAGGTTCAGGTTGGACATTAGGAGGAATTTTTTCACACGAAGTGTGATTAGACATTGGCAGGGGCTGCCCAGGGAGGTTTAGAGTCTCCATCCCTGGAGGTGTCCAAGGAATACCTGGACGTGGCACTCGGAGCTCTGGGCTGGGGACAAGGTGGGCATCGGTCAAGGGTTGGACTCAATCACCTTGGAGGTCTTTTCCAACATAAATTATTCAGTGGTTCCTGAATCTCATAATCTGGCATTATCAGGATCTATCAGTGCCCAGCCCTGATGTGCCTGTCAGCACAAATCATTTAGGGGGGGGCTAAACTTTCAGGTTGTTCCACCACTCCAGGCGGTGGCCAGGGCACTTTTTGTATTCAAGCAAGATGCCCCAGTTTTTTGCTCTGCTGAGAAATGTTGCCTGCAGTGGAGTCCCCCCCGAGCCTTATGCAGTGCTCCCTGCCACCTGGTCAGCCTTCACTGTCAGAACAAACAAATTTTCTTTCAAAATTACTCACCAGCAGTTTTAAATGGCTACAGGAGTAGTAAAGGGATGTTTTTTTAAAGGATCTAACTACATGTACAGATCATTTGCTTTTTCAAGGACTGAAGCTGACTGGTAGTTTTTATATAGTCTGCTTTTACCTATTTTCCCTCAGTGCATACTCACATGAACTTCTGCCTGGTTTTCTCCACCATCCAGCACACCAGAGTGGTTTATCCTACTTGCAGTGCATTCCCTTTGTCAAAATAAGTATAAAGTAATTCAGTAGAGTTATCTATATGTTTACAATGCATGTGAGTCTGGATCCTGCAGCTCCAAAATTATTTTTTTCACCATTAACCTCAGACTGCGAAACTGCACCTTAGGCCAGGCTCACCTGGGTAGAGAGGTGAAAAGCTGAAGATCCTTTATATTTATTGTTTAAGAATGATGAACTGGAGGGAAGAGTATGGTACCACGCTTGGAGGTACATCCATTCCTGCTCTCCCTCGGACAGGTCTTGTCACTTTAGTTAATGTACAGGAATGGCATCCTGTTTTTTTTACACAAGGTAAAAAGCAGGTTTACACAGATTAAAACAGGGAAGAAAAAGATGAAAGTTTGTTAATAGGAGACTATCAGGAAATTCGAGCTAAGCACTTAAATAATATGAAATAAACAGGCATGTAAATGTGGGCAGTAACTCCCAATAAGGGAAAGTAACATTTCCTTGTGAAAGAGGGTACAGCCCTCAGCTTTGGAAGGGAAATAGAAACATTATTGTGGCTATTTTCACATTAATGCCTTTTATTTGTTTTGTTGGGCTTTTTGTTGTGGTGGTTTTAATGTTGGGGTTGGTTTGTTTTTTTCTTTCCCCTCAGTCTGGTAGGGCTTTGTGGCAGCACTGGTTTATACTATAACCTTTCCAACAAAATCACCACAAGAGAACCTAATTCCCAGACTGTGCTCATTCTATTCCATTCCAATGGATCCAGGCCCTCACACTGCTCCCCCTTTGCCCCCTAATTCAGAATACTATGACATAACTGAGGGAAAAAAAATACTGAGTAACCACAATGAGCTGCACAATTCCTTCTGCCATTAAGTTCCGTGCCCAATCTGTGTTTCAGGTGATTTCTCAAGCAACAAGGGGCTGCCTGATAGGCTGGGGTTATCAGCAAAGAACTCTGCTCCTGAGCAAACAGGTAAATGGTCTGTGTTAAGCAACAGGTTAAATTAGTGAAGGAGAGCAGAAAACCATCTGTTTCACCTGGGTATGTAGGACAGCACACCACACAGAGACAATTGGCTTTTATTGTTTGTACAGCAGGAGTTACTTCTTTTAAAAAATCCTCTTAGGTTTTTGTAGTGATATAATAAATCTGTACATCATAGATTTCATAATTGCACCAACTTGAGTTTACATATGCACAGAAAGAAAAACACATCACAGAAGAAGTGACTATGACAGCTGATGCTAGAAAAAAAAAAAAGTTTTATCCCACTTGGAATAATACAGAGCATAATACATCATTGGGAAATGCAGAGTTATAGTACTGGAAAGATCTCAGATCATCCTTCCCAGCTATTTTCACACCATGCCAGCACCTTGCATAGTAGCAGTTTGGATATCCTGAGTGAAGTGGTATTATTCACCCTTAACTTAAAAGTAATCACCCTCGTTATAGAATTAATCTGGAGTTGTTTGTCACTGAGGCTGAGGCTTAGCAATGTGCAGAAGCATATGCTGACTTTAAACACATGAATAAATCCACTTAGTTCCTGTGGAGGTCAGAGCATGAGGTCAGCTGTTCCCACTCACAACAGGAATGTCTTAGCCCGGAGCTATGGCACTGTTAATTCTATAAGCACTTGTCTCAAGCCTCAGCTCTCCAAACCAAAGCCTGCAACAAACTCAACTGAAAAATCTGGGCAGCTCTCACCTCGCTCCGTGCAACACCCAGACCCCCCAGACCTAAAAAAAAGGTGTTAAAACAAGAGCAAGATTCTTATTTTCCTTCCCCATCCACGTTTGGTAGCATTTTATGCTTTCAGCTTTGTGTTTTCCTGTGACATTTTGCACATCAACACAGAACTCTGCAAGAAATACACAGCGGAAAGTTTTCCCTTGAAAAACACCTAGAACCAGCAAAGATATGCAGTACCAGGAAATGCTGTAAAATGCCACTGATCCCCAAAATTGGTGTAATTCCCAGCCAATTTCATCAGAAAAGCAGCACTGCAAATCCAGTCCTCTCAAGAGCAAGACAGTACAAGGTCTCCATGGCCTGGAGGCCCTACCTGTCTCCCAAAGACAGAGCAGGGAAAAAGAAAATCTGTCAGAGAGCATAAGAATAAACCCCTGGATTTATTCCTGCACAACCTGTCCAACTTTCTTAAGCTGAAGAAGTTTGGCAAAGGTATTTTGCTTTCAAAATGAACTTTTTTCTACCTTGGCATTCCTTCTGCCTTAGAGTCCCAAGTTTCATATATTGTTAGGAATGAAATGACTCTAATTTCTTCCTGGGGCAAGTAGGATATGAAATAATAATTACCTAGGGTAAAGTCTTCCCCTCCTCTTTAAAGTGACTTTGGAAAGGATCTCAATCACTTTGAGGAAGTTACTTAGCTTGTATTCCCACTGGAGATATTAGCTAGTTTTATTGCTTTCATCTACAAAGAGCAATTTAATTATTGTACCATTTACTCAGTCAAAATTCACACTAAAGCTAAGACAGATCTTGGTGAGGAGAGGGCTTGTTTCCATCGAGGCAAATTTAAACACCACAAAGCAAAACAAACTACAAATACAAATTAAGAAGTTGCAGGTATGGGCAGAAAAATTCTACAGAAAGGAAAAGCAAACCTTAATCTCTTAGTCCTCATGAAATAAATACCATGCTTTCTTTGCTGTACAGAACACCCAGAAACACAAAATTGTGAGAAAAGGGACAAAAGGAATGACTATTTCACAGGTTGTTTCCAATCTACTGTTCTGAGGTCATTAAATTGCAAGGCAGTAAACAAGAAGTTTTCAGCCTAAAAATATCATTTAAATATTTTATCTACTGTTCAAGTGGGTAGTTATTAAAATTCTTTGTAATTTTAATAACTAGACATTTGAACAATGTATCAAATTACAAAACACAGAAGGTGATTCCTTCTGGCATCCTTCACAAAAACTGCACACAACATCACGGTGTTGTTTGTGCCAGCTGACAAATCCAGTCTTTCTGACCCAAAACTGCAGTGTGGATCCTGCAGGTTGTGAGGATCCAGCTCACAAGGACCCAAATACACAAAAAACGTACATCTTCAAATCTCCTGATCTTAAATGACAACCTAAGGAGGGGATGGGATTCGTTATTGTGGGTTTTTGGGGTTGTCACAACTGAGCAACTCAACTGTCCCCTTGTGTTGTGTGCTTTAGGTTGCTTTTACAGCAGGAATAAATTATTTGCAGAGAAGTAAGAAGAGGTGAGGAACACACCCATCAGATATAGAGATCCAACATCCAACCAAACAATGTTTATTTTCCTGAGGAGTGAAGGCAAATAAAAAAACAGATTCCCTTTTTACACCAAATGCCTTGCTCTCCTCATCTGAAGAATTCATTCTCTCTTGACACATGTGAGCCCAAACCTTCACACAGTTTGCAGTAAAGAATGTTCTTCATTCCCACCATCAAGACAAGCATTCAAGTGATCATCAAGACCTTAAGATGAACCACTTTGCTCATGTGTATCCATTCTCTGGGGTGAGTTGCAAGCAAATCCTAGTTCTGAATCCTTCAAGTTACCCAGTGTTATTTCACCCTGTTCTACAGTACATACTAAAGCTTCTGTAAATTAGAATCCCAGCTCAGTAATTTAAAAAGACTTCAAGTAATGTTATGTGCTGACCCTACATTCCCAATTCCACAGCTCTTTGTTTTAGAGTATGGATGTGCTACCCACGGAGCTCAGTTTCACTCAGATTTCTTGAATTTAGGAACCAGTTCTGGTTTTATCCTTCAGCAACAAAGACTGAGAATTTAAAAATGGTAGGGTCTTGATCCCCACCATGCCCCATAATACAGGGAGTTCCTGCTAAAATCAAGAGAAAAAGTGTCTGTTGAGGGAACACGACATTAGGGGTTTTAATGCTCACATCAGGAACCACTGTAGAACAAATGAAGAAATAAAACTTCTACTTTATGATAAATTAGAAATAAACAAAACTGTTCAGGCACATTCAGGCTGGACAAACCTGTATTACTGAACTGGGATTTCCAAGCACTGTACAGCTCCAGAAGATTCATTTGTACCCAATTTTCAAAATACAGAACATTAAAACGCCTTCAAGTGTTTCCATAACAAGCAGCACGCTTAAACGTACAACTATTTGATAGTCTGGTCTACTGTACTACCACAGTGATCTTAGGTTACACATAAACAGTAATTTTAAACAGTTAAAAGATTTTGACAGTTCAGTTCTAACATTTTCTTGGTGAAAAAGAAACCAAACCCCATCTACTTTGATATTGATTTACCAGGGAACCTTGAGTCTGTCAGAAAGTTGAAATTTGTGTTTTTATTCTTCAGTAACTTTCTATTTTTGATGAATGCTTTAAGTTGAAAGCCCAAATATCTGCCAAAGTGTTGGATAGCTTAAAGGGAGGAAAGGGGCCAGGGGAAAAAATCACTGTTGGCAAAGTAGGCACAAGGTCTATCATCCATTCATGTCAGTAATTTAGTTGGAATGAATGGATGTTTTTCTTGGCTGAAGAGAACAGGCTTGGTCCTTTGTCCTCAGCAGGAATGTAGATGATGGAAAAGTACAAGCAAAGCATGAAAGATGGTACCTGTGAAATACTGATATTTTACTCTTCTTCACAGCTGAAATGAGAACTATGCCTTTGCTCTCATCGGTTTTTCATTTTAGACCAAAGGAGCCAGCTGCAATATTGAGCAAGGAAAAAAGGTTAAAAACACTCATCTGAACAACCACTCAGCACATGACAACACTGGTAGATCTAGAAACCGAACTAAGGGAATTAATATTTTTTCAAAAGCTGTCTTCACAACGGTGTATTTTAAAATCTCAGTGTTTGGCAAGTAAGACAATGAAAGCACTGCAGGGTTAACTATGCTCTGTTTACCATTTACTGCTCCTAGCTTTGCATTTGATATGATGGTTTATGTACTTGTCTAACAAGCACTTGGGAGAAGGAATTAGAGCCCCTAAAATGGGTTTTTTGCATCAACAGTACAGCTTCTCACACAGGGAAGAAAAGCTACATGTAAGATTTTGCAACTACTTTGCAAGTAGCTTCAAGTAGATTTAAAAAAACCCAAACAAGTTCTGGTTTTTTTAAGCGTAACTTTTTTAAAGCAGAACATTAAACAATATGCTAATATTGGTATTTGCATAATTTATTGATTTATGGCTAATGTGAAAGGCATCTCTCCACCTACACGGGCTGAGCAGTGATTACAGCAGGCTACAGTTATTACAGTGGGATATCTGAGTCAGCACTTCCTTCTGAACACTCACCCGCTTCCAAATTACAACACAAACTGGATCTGGGCCTCTTTTTTCCCCCCCTTTCAGTCTGCTAGAATAATCAGTTGCTCCTGTTGCAGGCTGCAGTGAGGGAGCACAGTGGTATCTTCTCTCTCTGTAGAGGTTCAGTCACATAAACTGGGTGTGATTCTTCAGTTCTGAGCTCCCCGTTGGTGTAAATCGGGTAATCACGTTTGGGTCCTCTCTACAGGATCAGCCAGGCTGGAAGTCACAGTGGGGTCACCTGGTGCCACCTCCCTGCTCCAGCAGGGCCATCCCAGAGCACAGGGTTATGTCCAAACAGTTCAGGAGTATCTCCAGGGAAGGAGAATCTGGGCCGTCTCTGGGCTGTTTGTCCCAGGGCTGGCACTGCCCAGGGCAGCAGTTGTGCCTCCTGTGCAGGAAATTGCTGGGCTCAGTCCCTGCCCATGGCTCTGGGGCCATTGCTGGGCCTGGAGCAGAGCCTGGGCCTGCCCTGCCCTCCCTGCACACTGGGACACACTGGGACACACTGGGACACTCTGGGATGGACTGGGACAGGCTGGGACACACAGGGATGGACTGGGACACCCATGGCTGAGGCCCCTCTCAGCTGGGGCTCCTCTCCAGGCTGAGCAGCCCCAGCTCCCTCAGCCTTTCCTGGGCACGGAGCTGCTCCAGGCCCTTGCTCAGCTGCAGGAGCTCCTGTCCCTGCTGTGCTGAGGAGCCAGAGCTGGGCACAGCAGCCAGAGGTGGCTGCAGGGCTGGGCACAGGGGCAGGATCAGCCCTGACCTGCTGGGAACGCTCATCCCAGTGCCCCCCAGGACATCAGGTGCCTTCTTGGTCACCACCTGCACCATTCCCCATCCTCCCTCATCTTCCACGAGAAACCACATGTTCCTCCAAAAGCTGTCAGGACAGATTCAGCACTGCTCATATTTGGAGGAGCGACTTCATCATCAGAGAGGGAAAGCATTTTGGAGAAATAAACCAAGAAGACCACTGTTAATAGTGAACATCCTTTTATGCAAGTCATCAGCCATATTTGTGTTCTCTAGTACTGCTCTGTAAACAAGTGCTCAACTGGTGAGCAGGCCTCCCATCGCAGAGGGTTCTGGTTTATAGGTACGGCTCTCCTGAAGCACCGTTCAGTTTGCTCTTGCTCTTGTTCCTGGAAAGGAGCTTCTTGCTCAGAATTCGTGAGAGTGTCCCGCCCTTCTTGCGGCTCTCCTCTGCCAGGGGCTGCTGCAGGAACACCAGGTCGTTGTGGGACTGGCTCATCCCCGGGTCCTTCTGGTGATGCTGCCGGCGGAAAAACAGCTTCGCGCTCTTCTTCAGAATCCCACCTGTGGACGGAAAAAGGTGCAGGACACTTTAGACAGAACAGGCTGCTGTCCTTTTGGAACTCAGCTTTAACTGCAGCACGAGTGAGAAAAGCTGATCCTGTGATTTAAGTCTCCTTCCTTACACTTCGCTCCAGATACTCTTCTGGAGGCCACGCTAGTGGCCATACACGCATGCACAGCGACTGGTGTGGGTTGTACCCTGGGCTCTCCTGTCAAAGAGGCACATCCAATCTTTCCAACCAGTAAAGTAGGAAGGATTTTATAAAAAGAATGAAAGAGAGGAAATAAATTACTCTTTGTTGTTTCAGAGATCAAAGGAGGTGAAGATCAACCTGTGAGGCACCACGTGAAGCAAATTTTAATTTGAGGTGCACGACAAGAGTACCTGGCAGTAAAGGTGTGTGCACTGGCTCTGTACAAGCCAGGCAGCAGGTGTTCTATACAAATTCAGCAGCACCACCCAGAGTAACACTCACAAAGCATTTGCTATTCTAAAACCCTGTTAAGAATAGCAATGCACTTGAAGCAGATTAAAAATAATATTACATCTGCTTCCAACAGGTTCAGAAGTCTGCCCACATCCCTCCTGTGGCAAATTAAGTTGCTTTATTTTGCAGTGTTCCTTCCCTTGACCCCACGTCAAACCCAGCATGCAGCCAAGGCAATTGCAGCTGTCATCTCACCAGGGACTCACGCTGCCAACAGCAGCTATCACTACTCCTCTCTTTGCAAGCCTGAGTTGTTTTTGCAGCCATTCTGCCAAATTCCACCCTCCCTCTCCATGTGTGCCTGGTGTGCAGCTGGCAGGGACACTGCTCCAGGCTACCAGCGACACTCAGCCTGCTTGGGACAGCAGCTCTGTGTTAAAGTAGCATCAGTTTAGTATGGAAGTGGTAGGGCTGTTGTCCCAGGTGGCAGGAGCCTGTCTGAACAGAGGAGGAGCCAGGTGACAAGCCAGCACAGGAGCTTCTGGCAGTCGGGCTTGGATGTGGGGACATTCACCTCCCTGGCAAAGCTTCCATACCTCCTCCCTGCACCACTATCAGGTTTCGTGATCCCTTCTCAGTTCAGCTATTAATTCCTGTCATGGCACGGTCTTGATTCTGCTTTTCCTCCCACTGCAAAGGGACACAAAAAGCAGCACACAGTGCAGTTCTTTCATGGGACACTGCCACAGATAAAATTAAATGTTTGTCCCCCGAGGACCCAGCAAGGCCTCCATGTCACTTTGCACACAGTGACAGCTGCAGAACAGGTATTTCATGGCAGCCAGATGCTGTTTTGTACACACCAAAGCAGTCACAAACATGTACTTGGGTTTATTACTGTGTACTCTGAGGGCTGAGCACTCAGAACCTGGGAGGATACTCAAGCATGATTTATTTTTTCTGGCAGCTGCTGAGGCTCTCCTCCCAGGGCACAATGGGATGGGAAGCAGAAATCAGCTGAAAGCAACCACAACTCATGGATTTGAATCCTGACTGCTCTCCCATCAGCCTCTGACTGGTCTTTTTGGCAAGGCAGTGCCACTTCAAGCTGCTGCCAGCAGCACAAAAGCAGCAGTGTTCCACCCCAGGACGCTGGCAGTTGTTGATGTGCAAGGCTGTGGGGACAGAGGCCTCGCTGCTGTGCAGCTCCTGTTTGAGCAGGCAGCTGCAGCCGTGCCAGCAGCACTGGGACACAAGGATTTATCCCTAAGCAGATTTTCAGTCCCATCCATTCTGTCATTCAGACTGATTTTCTATACCAGCAAACAGCACCCAACTAAGAATGCGCCAAAAATGGTGCCGGTGGCCTGGGACAAGTCCCCAGTTCAGGGACACCGTGGGCAGTGCATCCCTGAGAGCGGCACAGGCTCAGCACAAGCAGCAGCCCCCGACACCAGAGCTCCCTGGTGCTCAGTCTCTGCTGCCTGGAAGCTTGCCACGTGGCCAGCAGTCTGCAGCCAGCCTGGAGCGTGCTGCCTGGCAGTGGCTCTGCCTGCTGTGGAGACATGCAGCCCTGGCAGGAGGCAGGGCAGGGCAGCAGCCTGGCAGTGCTCCTGCTGCTTCCTGGGCTGGTTCATGGGCTGTTTGCATGCTTCTGCCTCCAGTTCAACAGCATCCATGTGCCAGCCCAGCCCCCAGCAGAGGAGATGAGCAGAGAGCACTGTACCAGCTCACTGCACTAATTAATGAACAGTAATGTAGGGTGTTCTGGAAATGCCTGTGGGGCTGGGATCGCTTCTGAATTTGTGCTAATGGAGGAAGAATTTCCTTCCACATCTACAAGGATATGAAGAGAGATCGCTTTCCATTCCTTCCCAACTTCCAAAACAGTTTTCATAGAGGTGGTTTTGTAAAAAGCTGCTGATGTAAACACCTGCTGAGATTGTGGTAGCCCTGTAAGTTAGGCTAGAAGAGCTTTATCTAGAAATCTGTAAGCAGCAGGTTTTAAAATAAGCTTTGTTTGTATATATATAGATCCAGTTATGGGGTCACACATGGTTTACACATTTTGATTGATTACCAGATGCTACAGCAATGGGCATGATGGAGAGAGATTGGGAATGCAGAACATCCCTCCAAGCCTTCCTTGCTGTCCTCTCCATGTGACCCTCCTGGACAGCACAACCACCACAAGGATGATTTGTCACAGCAGCCTGCTCTGCTAACACACTTGAGCACAGGAAGGCAATGCTGGAAGGAGAAAAGGAATGGATGGGGGAAGAAGAAAATGGGTGTCAAACTAATTTTTTGCTTCAGTTTTTACAATGAGTGTCTCATTGTAAAGCTACATTTTTGTTACATTAAAAAAAAAACAAAAATAACTTACTGTGTAGGTAATTAATTCTGGCTGGCATAGTAGGCATCTTAAGTTTATAAAAGGGAATGGGTAAGAAAGAGGAAGTCAGAAAGGTAAAAAAAACAAACAAAAATATACAAGAGTAAAAAAAACTGCTCACTTTAAGATGTTAACACACACAAAAGGCTTTGCAAGGCAGAAGGGGCTTTGTTTGTGTTTTTTGCTGTTTGAGTTTTTCTGTTGTTGCATTTGCGATTTTATTTGTGGAGGGTTTTTTTTTGTTTGTGTTTTTTTTAAGGGAAAGCATTTGACAAACAGAAGCCTTGAACTATTCACAGCTCACTGAAGGCAGGGGGGTTGAAATGTTTTCCTATCTTACTCCATAAAAGCTACTCAGCTGTGACAAAGCAGAGATTCAAGACTTCCACAAAGACATCTGTGTATCATGAAAAGGATTTGAGGCAGTTTTTTCAAGTATTTTTTTCAAGATGATACAACTCTCAGAGATATTCTGCAGTTTTTAGCAGTTTTGTACTGAATTGTGTGAAAAGGCTCTCTAGAAGCCTCATCTCTTTGTATGGGAAACCCAAAACCCAACTCACATACAAACTTCCACTTGCTTGCTTTAGAATAACATATTGAAGAAGAGTGCAGAGGTTTTGCAGTTTCTCACACAGCTTCCTCAACTTTTCCAGGCTCCAAAATGAGCCAAATCCCTAAACAACTAACCCACTCCCCTCACCCCAAACACACCCCAGAGTTCCAGTGCCTGAGCACGTGTGTGGCAGGGATTGTTGCTGCACCCTCCTGATCTCTCATGTGGAGCAGCCCAGCTGTGGCAAGGCCAGAGAGCTCCGTGCTCCTGACAAAGAGCTCCAGTGTCTGCCCTGTGGCTGAGGGGTCTTAATCCAGGAAAAGAGGGAGGTTTTGTAGTGAGCCACTTCCCAGGCTCTCTGGGCGAGGAAGGGATAGAGAATACCAAAGCACAGAGGGATGGATATGAGTGAAAAGCACAGTATTTTTCTGCAGCTTGAAGGTGCAACCTGTGTTCCTGTTTGGGGCACAGTCCACTGCACTGGCCCTTTTGTAAAACTTCCTGATAGCCCCTGTGTTTAACACAAACCAGTGCTCAGAGGTCACTGGGTTTACCAAAGAAACTCAAAGAAGCCTAAGACATTTTCAAACTGCAGCTATTCTGGTTTGTAACTACCTAAGCAAATGATCTGATGCCTTATTTACTTATTAAACTTACTATTATTATATTTAATTATTTATATAGTTAATTTAAACTCATATTAATAATATATAATATTTTATTATGAATTTTCTTTAGCAAATTATGCACTAACTAAATGAGTGAAAAGGGGGAATCTGTTCAGCAGGCAGTTTCTGCTTCAGCTGTGGTGCTTCCCTGAACACACCTTTTCATGAGGCAGGGGAACCTTGTGCTCAGAGATGTGAGGGAGGAGGAGGAATGTATTGGAAAGCAGCTGTGGATCCCTGCCAGCTTCACCTTGCTAATGGGGCTGTCAATACAGGGCAAGTCCTGGGTTACAGGACACACTTTTCCTTGAGGAATTGATAATGTGATTAGTGATTTCTCTCCCAAATAACTGAGTTGGGCGTAATGAGCTGCCAGCTTCTGAGGGTGAGCTGTTTCCTCATGGAGGGGAGGGCAAGAAAGCCTGAGCTGGCTCAGAGCTGCAAGGAAAACAGCTTCAACCAGCACCACAATCACAAAGAGTCTGAAGGACAATAGAAATCAATACGAAGGGATGAACTACTGCAGCCAATTACATTGATAAAGCAGTCACTGAAGTGGAAGTGAGGATCACGTACCTTTAGATTTTTTCATGCTCCCAGTTTCTGAAACACTTAACGAGCTCCCAGATATTTCTTCAGAGGTCTGGTCTAAGAGGGTGCTGGTGTCCCACTGCTGGCTGCCATTCTCCAAACCCCAGGCCTTGTTGCTCTGCTGTGGGTCGGTGCCAGGGACTCTTTCTGAAGCATCCAGGGACTGCTTTTCATCAGAGGTGATTTTTGCAACAGCTTCCTCCACAGTGGGTGGATCTGCTTCCCTGCAGGAGCTGTCCATGGCTGCAGCATAGTCCATCATCAGTGAAGCTTCACTGTCCTGAGATAAAGAGGTCTGCCCAGCGGAAATAAGAGACAACACCGACACAAGTCATCCTGCTGGAGAAAAACAAACCTCCCTGCAAGAGTTATTGTAACTCTTTACACTTGTACTGCTCAGGACCATCAGCAAGCCACCTGGAGCTTCCTTAGCTCTACTAAAGGAGAGGAGCATTTAGCAAAGTTTTAGTCATGTTGCAAAGGCCAAATGAGTGAAAAAATCAATTAAGTAAATGCCTTCCACCTATCCCTGGCCCCACTACAAATAACAGGACTCCCCTATATGTGCTGCTGTAATCAAGTGTCAGCATACACAGAGAATCTTTTGGCCCTTTTAAGAAAATTAACATCAAATCATTTCAGCTCATCTCACTGTTTGCCCTCCCTCTGGAACAGAGAACAAGAGGTTTTTCAGAGGGTTTTAACAGCTTGGAAAAAAAATAGAAAAAGCTTTCATACATTTTTTTTCAGTGCATCTTCCCTACATGGGTGAAACACAGAAAAGGATTATCCTCCTCTCTTCTCACCTAAACTGATTTTCCCAAATCCCTAACACCACTCCTATGCAAGGACACTGCATTTCAGTCAGGCTGTCAAATCTATCAGAGCCCAACACCTCGGTTTGGCTTTGGCTTGTGACAGAAATAACCCGGCACACAGAACTGCATTCTGCAGGGACAGCAGACACCATGTTGACATTGCAGTCAGTGCAGAGAAGGCTTCACAGAACCGAGCATTAACTCTGAGGGCTGCTTTCTGCTCTACCTTGGACACCCCTGATATGATAATGGTGCTTTTCTTCCGAGGAGACTTCAGCTTCTGCCTGGCAGACTCGCTCAGCTGCCGGATGGCCGCTTCTGCCACGGGGTCGGTGCCGTTCAGTACCAGCAGCTCTGAAAGAAAGGAGCACTTCAGAGAGGAGAAGAAACAGAAAAAAAAAAAACAGAGCAGGGACAGGCAGTTTGTCCTTGACTTAGAATTCACAGAAATGGCATAAACACCATCAACTCGCCAATTCAGCACCCAGCCATCGGGCCCTGTCTTTCCCTCCTGTCACCCGTTTTTGGAGAAAAGGCAGCGAAATGGCGCTCACCAACCCTGTCCTGGGGAACAAAGGAGGTTCTGCAAGCCTGGACAAAACAGCCCATCCTTTCAATGCATTGCTACCCTGTGGTGATATCATGAGTTATCACAGTCATGAAGACTAACATGGTACAAGGCTGGGACATGGTGCCATTTCCTCAGGTAGCTTTTTTGTTATTTTTCTCCTTTTCCAGACCTCTCTGATCAGCATTTCCAGCTTTGCTACGGTACTGTGATAGGGTGGGGAAGGCAAAGCAGCTGCCTCCAAACCCTGTAAAGTTCACCTCCTTTTCTGCTCCAACCACTGCACAGGAATATAAAAATCTTCTGTATAAAATGCTCTTTAGTGACAAACACAAGTTTACTCTTAAGCATGGCCCTTTCTGGCATCTAGGACACAAATACTCATTAATCAAATTCATCAAGCTCAGGAACAAACAAGGCTAAGGAAGTCAACAAGACAAAAATCCCCTTGTTTAATTGCTTGAGGTGGACTTTTCTGGCAAGTTTTAACAGCAACACAAAGAATGGAAGCAGGAATAGCCCCAGTGTTAACTAAATTGAGCAGTGCCTTTTGTTACTGCAACAGTAATGTAGTAAAAGATGAGGCCTAGGATTAGGAATATGTCTGCACACTCATCTCAAATATTTTCCTTTTCCATCTACCCAGCCCCTGCATTAATTTTTATTGTTGTCATCACTCAGAACCACGGCACAGACACAGCACCTTTCCACAGTGCTTGCTGCTCTTTTGCCATGATGTTTGTAATAACTTTTACCTAAGTTACTGCCAGGCCAAAAGCTTCTTTGTATTTCTTTCATTTGGCTTTTGTTCTAATGAGTAATTCTTCCTGCCATACTGTAAAAACACTTCAGAGAAATCCCCCTGCACCCCCAATAAAAACACTGTCCACAACAACACGGTATAAGCTGTCTCCAGGTGAATTTTCCAGGAAGTGTTTTGTGCCTTTAATATCATAAAAACTTCAGAGAGTCAAATCAGAAGCTTTGCACTATCTTAAAATCTCCCAAATTGATGTAGTAATACCACAATGCTCTACTGGTGTCCGAGTATTTCTTATCCTAGAGATAGGAAAAGATCCAAGTGCTGTTACAGCTATTCATGGTTACTGCTTCTTGCCCTTCCCCATATTTGTTGGCCAATCCATTTCTGTCCTTCAGAAACCTCCTGACTGTGGCAGGAGCAGCCCAGATCCTCTGCAGATCGTCCATTCCCCACTCAGACCTGTACAAAGCCACCTGAATTCCCCACCAGGTGCCACACTGGGGCACGTCTGTCCCTGCTCTTGCCCACAGAGCCACTGAAAGGTGCAGTGGTGACCACACACAGCACTGAAACATGTGCTGCTGAAGAGCTGCACCTTGAGAAGGCAAATTCCCCAGAGACAAAATCAGGTTTATATACAATTCAAAGTGAATTTGTAATTTATGTCACCTGACGCTCTGAAGGAACTTCAGCTGTATCCAGGTGACTTAGGAAGGTGGACAAATGGGCACAGCAAGCCAAAACCAGCCCAGTGGCAGGGCTAGGGAGAGAATTGAGCCTTCCTTACATCAGTCCAGCCTCTGCCTTCTCTTCAGACACAGGGGACTTGGAGGTACATGGCAAAGGGTTTTAATTTAGTGCAGCATCCCCCATACTTTGTGAAATGAGGCATCTTTAATTCAAAACTAAGAGAAAATACTTTTGGCTTTTCTGCAGTCTCCTCCCCTCTCCAAACCACAGCTCATTGTTATTTACTCAAAACCAGTAATTTAATTGCCAATTAAAACCAGACTTTTACTGCAAGGCTGCCATCCCCCAAACCACAGTGCTTTGCCACATCAACACCCCAGTGCTGCTGACAGGCAGCAGCCACATGGCTTGGCTGTCACTTCAACAGGATCTCATTAATCCCACGTGCAGAACAGAGAAAAGTTCTCCTCAGCAGCTTCAAACATTTTTATTACCTGTATCTGAAGATGACAAAGTTTTGCTGACGGGAGCGCCATGAGAATGGAGGGCTTCAACAGTGAAATCCTTTTCAGTCACCTTTACTTTAACTGGAGTTTTCACAGGAGAATCTGAGGACCAAGTTTTTTTTTGTTATTTGAACTCATCAAGACATTTTTATTGCATTAATACAAATTTATTATACTGGTTATGCCTGCTCAAATCATAAGTGTGTGAGAAAATTGTTTAACAGAAATTCTCAACACATTTTCTGGGGTAAGCCTGACCCCAAAAGACCAGTGAAGTGTGAGAACTTTAAAAAACATTTTTAATTTTTTAAAACATTGAAGAATGTTTTTAAACATTAGTACATTAGACAACACCCACTTAAACAAAAGATTTGCTTTATCAACTAAAAAGAACACCAGATCTTTGTGATGCTTCACACCAAGACTGTTCACAGGTTTTACTTTTATAATTTCCCCAAGAAAAAATGGAAAATCTGCTCCTGGAGCACTGAAAAGTATTTTGTCATGAGGTAACAGCAACCTTCATCACAGATGATTATACAGATCAGGCTCAGAAGGCTGGTTTGTTAGGAGAAAGGAGGTTTGTTAGCAGCCAAAAAAGGATGGTTTGTTAGCAGCAAACCTCTGAGTTTGATACATTTGTCATGTGAAAAACCATCCACCAAAACCCAGCCCTTCTACATTACCACACCATGGTATTAAAAGAAACATTCACTGTTCCTCTTGTAAGAAACAAGTTCTCATGAAAATTAAACACCTGACTCTGGAGAATACAAACAACAACCCCACTCCAACACCTCAGAGAGCTCTGGAAAACGGAGCTTTCCTGCCATCCCACTCCCCAGTGCCTGTCCTGGTGCCTGTGGAGGGAGCACAGGGAGATGTGGAGGTGCTGACCTGTGCCCAGGGGGGATGATCTCCCTTCCAGACGAGGTTTGGTTCTCACAGCAGTGACAGTGGTGACCACAGTCCCGCAGGGCATCACAGTGCGATCCTTCTCGATCTTGGTGGCCAGCACTGGAGAGGAGACCTGCCTTGCCTTCACTTCACTGGGGTCTATGAAAGAGAACTGAGCAGACAGAAAAACAGCACCTCAGAAGCGCAGCCAGGCAAGAAGGACACTGCTGCCAGCTGGTACTCCTTCAAGGTTTTTGCTGAGCCAAACTCAGGAGTTAATTCTTTCCATAAGACACAAATCCCTGCAATCAGAACGGGCTGCTCTGACTCAGCCACGAGTCCAAGCAGGAGATGAGCACTGCCAGCAGCTCCTGGAGCACAAGACCCAGCCCAAAGCCCCCAGGGGCAGCAGTACCTCTGCACTGATGGATCCCAGCCCACTGAGGGGCTCTGAGCTGCCCTCGCTGCTCAGGGCAAAGCTGTGCTGGCCAGAGGGCTGTTTCCTGAACAGGTCCAGAGGTACAGTCACCTTCTCAAATAAAGGACCTGGAAGAATAAAATCAGCAAGCTCAGCCCCAATCGAAGCTGCCAGGATGTGTAAGGGA
Organism: Bombycilla garrulus; assembly: GCA_013400315.1. NCBI lineage: Eukaryota > Metazoa > Chordata > Aves > Passeriformes > Bombycillidae > Bombycilla > Bombycilla garrulus. The sequence goes on along the minus strand of VXBU01015863.1, from coordinate 188,041 downwards.
CAGAATAATACAAGAAGGAAGGAGAAAAATTCAGGCAAAAATTGCAATAACTGCTCTACACCACGGGGCAGAGAAGTGGCATTTCACGTTTTTTTTTCCATTTTATGACTATTCCTCAGCCTGGCCTAATACTGTGCAACAGGGAAGAATGGAACCATGAAATATTACTTCTTTACTGTTGTTTCTGGCCATTATTTTTCCCTTTTTATGCAGAATATCTAGGGAAAAAAGGAAACAACTATTAGGCTCTTGGACAATCTCCATAAGCATTTTCTGCATCTTTTATTTCAGAGGACAATCTGGATTCCTGATTGTTGACCGGTGCATCATAACAGGAATGTTTCTTAATTTGAATTTTAGTAAAACTTCAGCAATTCTCTTGCTCCTCCCCTGACTTTATCGCCTCCACGAGACCAGAACAAATTATTAGCAAAGGTATTGCATGATTTCAGAGATGAAATCCTAGTTTTCTGGGCAAAGAAGAATGTTCAAAAACAATAAATTCCTACACTTCCCTGGCCTTTGGAAAACATGTTTGAGCCCACATGTTTTAATTTAATCCAACATAATCAGAATTGGAGTGTTTTACACCTGATTTTCATCCCTGAATTGTTAGGCAACCTCTGGGACTTGAAAATAACTCAGTCTTAATACTTACTATCCAACTTCCCATCTTCTGCTATTTGCAGCTGCAGTGTTTTTGATTTGGCACTTAGTTCACTGTGAAGGAAACAAAACCACGTTAGGTCTTTGCAGGCCAAGCAGATTTTCCTTCCCACGTAGGTTTTTCCCTCTCCCCAGCTTTTCTCAGCCCTCTCCAAGCCAAACACTGCACCTTGCAGGTGGGTAAGAGTGATTAAAAAAAAACATGAAATGAATTAAAAAAAATATGGATAAAAAAAACCCAGAAAACCATAGCCTGGGTCCCTCCCCCACTTCTGCACAGGTTCAATTTGTTGAATTTTAGAGTTTTTTCTGCTCCCCAGGAGCTGACAATTCTGCTCTCCAAGCTGAAGATGGTTCCTAGTCTGACTCCCACACCACAAGACGAAAAAGCTTTATTTCTCCTGGCAGGATCAAATTTGGAACAGGCTCAATCTACATCCCTGTCAAAGCAGGAAAGTGTCCTGCAAAAACAGGACAGATGCAAGAAAACAAAAGCAGTTACAGCTTCAAATGAGAGGAGTCAATATCACTTTTCCACAACAGGACTCAAGGATGCTGTGAGCCAACAAGAACGAGTTTCTGTGTGACAAAACCCAGGTGAACTCTCAGAATTACACATGTGGTACTTCCTAAGATGGACTAGACAATAGATATAAAACCTTTCCTCTGACTGAGACAGTGAAGCAAACTGGGTACCTACTGAGGAACCTCCAGCAAAACTTTATTTTACAAACTTCTCAGCAGGTGCTCTGCCAAAATCCCTAAAGGCATGCAAACGTGTGTTTTATTTTGCTATGTCTCTGTTTCAGGTGGTGTGATCCTGGCTGCACACACCCCACCTCCACTAGATACTGTGGCACATCAACTGTGCAGCAGATTTTAAGTTTTTCCCTATTCCTCTCATCCTTCCTGCACCCCAAAACTTGGAAAGAAGCACCTTGATGGCACTGCTGCTGCTTTGCCATGAAGCTAAAGCAGAGCCTGGCATGGTGGTCAGTACAGTGGTGTTCAGAGTGGAGGATATTTTTGGCTCTGAAGAAAGAAAAGGGTAGAGGTTTGTGTGTGGGAACTTGCAAGAAGTTCAAAAACCCCTGCCAAAATCCTCATCATTTATCTGTGAAAGCCCCCAGGCTTACCTCATGCACTTCTGAAAAGCAGTGTGGAAACCCCAGCATTATTCCTAGTGTCAAGGCCAAATTCCAGTCAAGTTAATCACATCCTGCCTGCCCTCTCTCAGCCTTTTCAGTTGGAAAAGGGTATTCTTCTAACAAACTTCCTGTCCCAAACTGCTGGGAACTTCTCTGCTCTGCAGCACTGAGCAGAGTGCTGTTCCACCAACAGATGGCTGAGGTGAATCACAGACCCACTGCCAGAAGCACTCTGTGATACTTCAGAAAACAAAGTTCATCAGTGACTCCCCCTTTCCTAATCTCATGCACCTCAGAAGCCATTTTTGCTCTGCTGTTAGAAAGTGAAAATAAAAATAGTTTTAGAACTGCTCACTTTTGACCTTATTTACAGCAGCTGCATGAATCACAGAAACCTGTGCAAGCTGCCTGAAAGTCCCTTTTGTTGTTCTACAGGAGAAAGAAAATCCAGTTAGGTTTTACACTCCCCTTTTAGTCATGACCACCATTCTTTCAGATGGTCAATTGTTTTTGCACATTTGCTTTTCCCACTCAGGAGAGGGAATGGAGAGACATAAGATTCCCTCAAATACAGTTTTCACAGTGAAGTGACTTCAAAACCTTGCTAACATTTCTGATTTATTATGCCTGTGACTGCTGTCATCTACCAGAATCATGTACCTACCATGGAACACCTAAAGACCTGTATCTCATATCCATGCACAGGATATTAATTAATTAATAATTAGATATCCTGAAGTCCCTACCAGCTCCAGATTTCTCTGAGGCCACACAGAAAAAGGCAAGAATGGACCTATTTCAAAATGTCACTCTTCTCTCACACAATTCAAGAAAAAAAAAGGTGCTTTGGTGTAAAAGTATTCTCAGTAGCTAAGTCACTTACAAGATAAACTCTTCCTTCCAAAAGGGATGTGCAGCATTTTTGGCTACAGAGCTGGAAAACTTCTGCATAGGGTCGTTCAACTCAACTATACACACAAGGTCTGTGCTGCCTGTAAGGGCGAGAAAAACCAACAGCCAGTTATTAGCGCTCTGTCACTGAAAAGAAACCCCCTTCCTTGCACACCGCACCTCTGAACAGACTTTTGCAAACACTTTCTCACCCTCCCACGGAGTCAATGCCTTCGCTCGGTTTGTACACCGAGGATATTCACGGCAAAGGTCACTGTTGCAGCACTGCTGACTTATGAGCTACCCCACAGGCTGAGAAACATGACAGCCCAATTTAAATCCTGCCGTGAGGCAACAGAACGCAGGCATTAAACGATCCAAAAAGATGGGGAGACAAAGAGCGTGCGGGTGATGTTGTGGGTGTGAGACAGGGAGGGAGTAAAGTTGCTTTCAGTTGCTTTGAAAAAAACAGAAGTTTTCTGAGTTCCTCCTGACCACAGTCACAGTGGTTTATTTGGACCAGAAAATAAGCTTTTTCTGCTGGCAAGTGACTGATGACAGCAGCGCTAATTCACAGTGGTTCGTGCACTGTGGTTTTTAACAAGTTTTAAAGCGCTGCTGCAGACTTATCTCTGACTTGATCTCGGAATTTGATAGTGTTGCAAATTGCCAGATTAAGAGTAGTTATACTGTTGCTCCAAGGGGAAATAGTTTGCCAGATGTGTTCCTTTTGAAACAGTTTCTTTAATACGGCTTTCACCGCATCAGAAATAATTTAAACCCAGACTTCCAACACATCAAGGAAAGCAACAAAAAGCTCAGTACTGACTGTGCGCAGAGCAAACAAAAGATGCTGCCCCCAGGTCTGCAGAAGAATCTGGGTTGGTGTTTGCTGTGAGCAGCTCTCAGTTTTCTCTGGGGATGCTCTGGGGCCGTGGATCAGCCTCATCAGAGGCAGCGTGGCGAGGTGATGAGAGGAGAGCAGGCACCGTGTACACACAGCTTACTTGGGATCCTAGCTGACCCCAGAGGAAGCAGCTGAGCTGATTTCAGAGGGGCTGAGCCTCAGCTCACGGACCTGGGCTGGCTTCTGCTGCACCAGCCGTGAGTCTCTGCAGCCTGGTGCTGCTGCCACATCCCCAGGGCAGGGCAGGGACCTGGAACTACACCTGAGCCACAAACCAGCTGTGCCCTACACAGCACTGCAGCTTTTCTGCCCTGGACACCCTGCTGCAAACAACTTTCTGCCTCTTCCTTACCAGCAGAAATCACTTTTGCCCCAAAGGATTCCCTGCAGAGCACGTAGTACAAAATCTAGGGTGATCTTTATTTACACACATAAGCGAAGGAGATAAAAAGCAGGCACAGCCCATAAGCACAGACCAGTTCTGCCACTGGGTATTCACCAGCTGAACTAAGATACCTGCAGAAGAGCCAGAGCTCCTGTAAACCTGTCAGCATCCATCCATCACCCACGGTTTCATCAGCACACACAAGCTGCCCCTCCCCAGCCCCCTGTGTACCTGTGGGCCTAAAATACTGCACAGCCCCGTGGAGCCTGAGTTCCAACAGGGTAACTCATTATTGCCAGGGAAGGCCGGGAAAAGGGAAAAAGGGAAGGGAATATCAATTAAAAGTCAGCGAGTTATGTCCAGAAGCCAGCACCTTTCCAGCTGTGCAGGATTCCCACTGGATTTCAAGTGTACCAGTTAAACTCCATTAGGAGGCTTTATTTCTCATACTCAATTCCAAATATTTACACTCCAGGAGCTGCTGGGGAATCAGCGAAATTCACTCCATCTCCTGTTAGAATAAAAAATGGGGATTTTGCCTCCCAGCATCTGTGCTCCCAGAGCAGAGCACATGAATTGTCTCTTTTTCCTCTCATTTTTAGGGAAGGTGCAGCGATTTTCAGAAGGGGAATCTTCTGTTCTACGCACACAAAAGTATCTCATCTCATGACTTAAAGTGAGGCAAAATAACCCAATCTTCTGGAAAGTTTAAGTTTAAACTACAAAATTGTGGGGTAATCGTAAATCATAGAATGGTTTGGGTTGGAAGGGACCTTAAAGATAATTTCATTCCAAACTCCCTGCCGTGGGCTGGGACACTTTCCACTAGATTGGGTTGGAGTTGCCAGCATAGTTTTATTGATATAGGACATTTCACAGCCAAGAGTTCCAGAATTGCTTTTAAAAACTCTTTTTCTTTTTTTTTTAATCTCTGCACATATTTTTAGGGGTATCACTTCCCACCAGGATGAGCGAAGCAGCATTATGCAAGACTCTAGGGCAGAAACCTATTACCTCTAACTGAAAAAAGGACAGCAGCAAGTAGGATATATTTATCTAAAACTACTGCCTTGCCCAATTTAGCAGCCACAAGCTTCCACTGAAAATACTGTTAGGGAATTGTTTAGTGGCCATAAGTAACAGAGCCTGCAATCTGTATTTCTGCTGGCAGAACCTGAGCTGTGACAGAAACCTGCCTGCACTTGGAGAAGTCTGAGGATTTGCAAGACAGACCTGGTGCTGCTTTCCAAACCCAACACTAACTTCACTAGCTGTGACCTCTTTTTTGGCTTGAATCTCCACTTGTAAAAGGCACCTTCTTCCTTTACCTGCAGATGCACTTCATCAGGGGAAAATGTCCCTGACAACAACAACAAAAAAAAACAAAAAAAAAAAA
>VXBU01015863.1:167188-182638 GCA_013400315.1 Bombycilla garrulus | reverse complement strand
TAAAAAAAAAAAACAAAAAAAAACCCCCCTAAAAACAAACAAACAAACAAATAAAAAACCAAAACAAAACAAAAAAAACCCCAACAAAACAAAAAACCCTTTCAGGAGTTTCTAACACAGGAGGAGAGTTTGAGATGCATCGGCAAATCACTCAGAAGTAAAGAAAGATAAGGTAATGTTGAATCAAGCCAATGTCATTGCCAGCAGATAATGGAGAGCTGGATTTGAGCCCTTCATCTTGGGTACAGCCAAAGTGAGAACTTTTAGAAATTAAAACTAAAAGCCAGAAAATAATCAGCCAGCTTTATACATGTGGTCCATTTCAATCTGTTTTCAGCAATGATGGATTTCTGCACAAGAGGAACAAGATGTTTAAATACTCAAATAAACTAAAATATACATTAAGTCAGCACTGGCACAGGGTGCCCAGAGAAGCTGTGGCTGCCCCATCCTTGGGAACGCTCAAGGCCAGACTGGATGGGGCTTGGAGCAACCCGGGATAGACGAAGGTGTCCCTGTCCAGGGGGGAATGAGATTGCCAGGGGGGAATGAGATGACCTTTTATATCCCTCCCAGCCCAAATCATTCGGTGATTCTATGAAGTCCATTTCTCAGAATACAGCAATTCCTTAAAACTTCTGCGAGTAGGCTGTAACCCAGAACTTCCACATTACCTCACCTGAAAAGAAAGTAAAAAACCCAGCCCCAGGCCTGCAGCAGCAGCAGCTGGGCTGTGTTACCTGCAGCACGGAGATCACTCAGCTTCACCCCGATGTTCCTCACCAGCAGCTTGAGCTCATGAGCCCTCGGAGGCTTGGGAGGACTCGTGCCCTGAGGGAGAAGGCTCGTGCTCTGTACATTCTGCAAAAGGCAACCAGGACAAGGGGCACTGTGCACATGCAAGCCTCTAAAGGGGGGAAATGATGCCTTAAGTTTGAGCTTTTCTATTTTTCAGATTCTGTGCTGGTTTAGGGTGTAATTTTGGGTTTTACATGAAGGGTTGGTGAGCTCTCTGCACACAGCAGGGACACAAAACAATTCCTTTCCAGCTGGGCACCAAGGACAAATTTGAGGCCCAAGAGTGGAAACAGCAGTGAAGGAAGAGAGGGAACAAGGAGGATGGAGCTTCATCAGCTGGAGCTGGAATTGGACAATGAACTCCAATCTGCTGATGGACCAAAACCTATGTAAATGTGAGGCCTCGTGCCCGGGGATCCATTTTGTGCCCATTCGTGGGTTTGACTTGGGTGCAGCCCCAAGGGGTTCCTGCACTGCCCAAGCTGGATCCTTTCAACAAATCCCTTTTATCCTTTTATTCCACCCAGTCTGTGTTTCCAGGTCAGCCCTTCCAGCCATCACCAACACCAAGCCCTTGTCGCACACTGACACAGGGAAGCAGAGGAGAGATGGGCTGGAACACCAACAAGGGAGGTGTGACCACAAACCTCCACTGCCACAGGCTATGCTGTTCTAAACGTGTGTCCCAGTTGGTTCTTGTCACTGAACACTGTTAAACTTACTCATTTGTGAGTCATGAATATATAAAAAAGCACTAAGCAGAAGGACACTTCTCAAAAGATTTTGGAATTGCCTTACCTGAACCTCCTTTGTTTCTGCAGGCCTCACACTCAACACTACAGATGGAGAAGCTGAGCTGAAGAGGTTCTTCAGGACATCTCTGAGCGTTTCAGATATTGCACATGTCCCTGCTGTCTGTCCCTGGGAGGAAACAAACAATCAGGCTTCTCAAAACTCAGAAGTCGAGGCAAAAATTAATTTGGTATGTATCTAAACCACCAAAGCCATCAAACATTAGCTTTTTCAGAGAGACACACATGGATTCTGTTGCCAACAACGGAATTTAACAACAGATCATGCAAAGAATTACTTAAATTTCTTCATTATGCATTAAAGGAAAGCTAGAATTAAACACAGAAAAACTCATGCTGTTGTGAGAGTTAGGAAGGCACAGCTGTTATCCACAAAACCAAAGGTTTCTTTACCAGGTTTTATCTTCTGATGGTGTTTTAAAGATTCTGCACAGCTCTGTGCTCCCCTGAGAGAGCAGATCAGGTCACCAGATAAGCAGATCGGCACAGTTCCACTGATTTAATGGGAGTTAGGTCAGCTTGCAACAGCTGAGAAGAAACTAATCCTGTGCTGCACTGAAAACAAATATTATACCATCTCCTGGAGGTCTTCAACCTTCCTGAAAAGTGCAGTGTGTGGACAGAGTCATGCTGCTCTGGGGCACTGAGTTATAGTTTGCCCATAGAAAAGATCTCACGGCCATCTGTGCTTAGCACCACAGCCTCAGAGGGGTCAGAACACAGCACAGATTTTGTGTACACACATGCAGCCCCACATGATTAATTCTGGGGTGCATGAAGAGAGTGACCTGCCCCTGCCCTTCCTGTGCTCCTGGGGAATGTCTGATTCTCACAGCACGCTCCTCAGGAATTTTCTTCTGCTCAGCTACCCACAGGGCACAGGTTTTTAAATCAAGCAGTCCCAGAAAGGACAGTCTGAAACCCAACAGCACTGAAATCTCAGTGAGGTTTCTTTTCTAAAGGAAAGATTGAAGTAGGAGACAAAGATCTGACCTAAAAACAGAGGAGCCATCCATCTTTTCTCATCTGATAGCACACTGAGAGACTTCACTGATGTGCACCTTGCACAACAGGTCAAACAGATTGGGAGCAGCAGCCCTTTCCCAGCTACTCAGGTGTTACAGAAACATTTAGGGTGGTTCACAAAAAGTCCCAGGAATGCTGCGCACAGAAATCCTGTTGTACTGCCTCCTTACCTAACTGGCCTTTGATAACATGCTCAAAACATACAACAGCACTGGCCAGTCCCACAAAAATCTCAAATAACCAAACAGGTAATAGTCACTTTAATAAAGATCACAGTAAATTAGGCTTTTTAACGCCTCAGTAACAGCAATTTCATTACTTAAGTGACTTAAGCAGATAAATTGTGGTTAGTCTTCACTGTTTTGGAGGTAATTTCCCTGCCCTGCTCTTACCTAAACTGTAAAATCCCAGTTGCCTCTCGTGCTTTGCCATCAGCCTAACGTGACATCTGTTACGTAACAGTAACAACAGCACCCTCAGTCACAGGTATTTGCTGTTGTTTCCATAGTTATTTGGAAAGGAGACTGATTCAAGAGCCTCCTGTCACCTCTGCCTCATTTTCAGCCATCCTTTTTTTGGGAAGTGACTCTCCACCACAACTCCCTCGACAAGCCAAGCCCGAATGGCTTAACTGCCACCCCAAAATGATAAAGACAAGAGGTTTCACTCTGGGTTTGACTTGGGCTAGGGGTGTCCACCACAGCCAGCCTGGGGCACATCAGCAGATGAAGTCACCCAGTGTAAATCCAATCCCTACCAGTCAGCCAGGGTTGCCCAACACAGCTCAGATTCACCCAGCCATTACCCAGAGAAAATGGGTTATTATATAAAATGGGTTATTATACCCAGCTTGTGTCATGTCAAAACCACTGTGGAGATAATCACAAGTAATTAAAGGTATTTATTTGTACACACGGTATTGCTTCCAAAAGAGGAAAAAAACAACACACCAAAGCTGACACTGAAGTTTAAGAGCTGAAGCAATTTCTAAGGTGTAGCTTGCTCACAGGTTTTAGCCCTTTGTTGATTGCCTCTCCTCTTCCATAAGTGCTAATACAAACTTCAAAGTGAAAATAAAGCCCTCTAACGAATAAAGAACTTCACAGGCTCATTCTAAAAATGCAGGCAAAGCGAAACAGGTGCAGCTCTGCAAAGCTGGACTTGGGCACCTCTCAGAAAGCTGATTGTGAAGTGCAGTGACTGCACCAGAGTCACCTGTGTTTGTCAGGAAGGATTTAATAGCTAATGATTGTTTAAATTTGGATAATCAACATGCCACCCAGCATATAAAGGTAATTTACATGCTACGTGTGCATGGTAGAACCTACATTAAAACACACTTCAAAAGGCTTGTCTGTCTTTAGTGATGAGTTCCACATTTTTATAGACAAAAGATGTGGTAATGAATTATTATAATTGTAGCTCTCTCCATACAGGTCTTTAGAAGCTCTACAATAAACTTATTTTTTAACAAGGCCTTCAGTCAAGAAAACAACTTCATGAAACACAAACAAGTCTTCCCCCACAGTTGTAACAAACAGTTAAATCGCCACATTTGTGCCAAAAATAAAAAACTGTGAAGGGTCAAAGGCAGAAGAGGATCCCAGTCAAGATGAAACCCTTGCAGGGGATGTCCCAGTGAATCAGTGCTCATGTACAAAGATCAGGTGCAATTCCAAAAGCATCAAAATATTATTAGATCATCCATCATTTCCTTAAATAACTGTATTTTCACAGCTGTTTCTGATCTATAGTTGCCAGATTTCAAAACTGATTTAAATTAGGGAAGGAGAAACCTTTTAACTGCTTTGATGGAAAATACCAATACAACTGGGGTTTTTTTATTTATTTTAGAAGTGCTCTGAGAGAAGATATTTGGGAACAGACACTTCTCACACTTTGAATTCGGATGAAAAGTGTTTGCAAAGTCATTTGTCTGTCAAAGCACCCTCAGTTTCAGTAATCTTGAGAGGTATTGCTGGATTTCAGAGATTTAGGGGTTTGACACATGATCCACGGCAGAAATTTACACCACATTTTGGACCATGGGGATGGAGACCCACCTGCTCTACCACTACAACAAATAAAACTTATTGACTGACCTCCTGCACCGCTGGCTGGATTTCAAAGTTGATTTCATCGGTGTTAATGAGGAACCATTCAACTTTGACATCTTCTCCTTTGTCTTTCACATAGAGCTGAAGCTGTGGACAGGAAAAAGAGTTATTGTAGAGTACTGTGGTGTCCTGTAAGGAAACTGCAGGTCCATCTCCACGCTAAGGCTCAGCACAGGAAGAATGGCACCAGTTCCTGAGTAGGTAACTTCAAAGTGACACTCTGAGGAGGCAGAAGTTGCTTAAGCTTTGAGAGTGCATGCCAGTCAAAAAAGGGTATTGTTCTAGATAGCCGAGCAGTCTACCCAACATGTTATTTATCCTGAAGAGGCAGCCTAATTTCTGTATTTACCACTTGCCCCAGAGGGGAAACAAAAGGAAGGGAAGAGAGAACAACACTTTAGACTTTACCTGCAGGTGGACTGGGGACAGCTTCACAAAATAGGACTGAACTTCATCAGCCGTGGGCAGAGGGGCTGAGACAGCAACGAGGAATTGAACAGAATCCCCCACAACATTGCAGGAAACCACCTGGAGAAAGGAACAGGATGAGGGGAAACAAAATTAGGGAAGGGAAAAACGAATTAGTCTTCAGAAGGTCTGGTGAAGGCAAGAAAGAAAATAAGGGGATTTAAGCTCGCAGAATTTTGCTAAGTTGTACAGGTGGGAAATTTCTAAGCAATTTCATTCGTGTTCCCACCTCTTTCTGCACATTCTTCTAAAAGCACATAGTTCAAGTCCAAGTGTTCAAATCTGAATTCAGAAGTAACTCCTCACCTGACAAGGACTCCTTTCCATTTCAAAGATCTATGCATTAAAAACTCCAAGAGGGCAAAGACGTTTGTTCTTTTTCCTCTTCTGCTCTAAGTAGCCTACAACAGGACAGTTGATTTACCACACAATCTTTAATTCAGTGGCATCCTACAAATGTGAAACTCTGGTATAAACCTGCTGCTACAGCAGAGGATTCTGTCTGAGTAATTCCAGTTCTCAGTGGGAGCAGAAGGAGCAGGAGCCTTTAAGAATTTATTCAAGCCTTTGACCAGACCAAGAAAGGCCCTAAATGTGGTGACAAAAGCTGAATGTCTGGGAAAAGTCTGAGTGCCACTTGACTGCAATACACTTCCACGAGCATTTAATTTAACTTGTTATCACCCTGAGTGTATTGACACTGGGCAGTTTTTGTTCCCTCCCCTCTGCAAACTGCCTGAGCTGCTGGAGCTGCCATGCAAAATTCCTGGAGTGTGCAGAAATTCCTGGAGGGTTCCTGGCAGCACAGGAAAGCCCATGGCGGTGGAAGTCAGAAATTATTCATCACACCACAGAGGCAGGGTTGTTTTGCAAACAGATGTGCTGGTTGAGGAGAGCTGCTTGTCACTGTGCCTCTGTGGCTGCTGTCCCCACAGCTCCACGGTGGGAAGGACCCTCCTGACACTGACTCGGGCGCAGGGAACCAGGTCAATGCAATGCACACACAAACAATCCCCTGCAAGGTCTGCCTGACAAAAACTCCGCATGGTGCTGTTAAATTGTGTTTGTGCACTTATGGGCACTGGAATTGAAGCTGAAAGCTTTGAAAGGAATCGTGCACCTCCTGGAAGATCCTTATCTCCTTAAATACATCTCATCTCCCTGGGCTCTCTGGGATGCACTTTAAGGATGGCCAGGGCTTTATCAAGGGCCTGAGTACATCCATTAAGGTAGAGACTTAATTACAAAGGAGCAGGGGGTGGGGAGGTGGATATGACAAATAAAAATCCCAACCACACCCGCAAGCAGTGAGATTTGCCTTTTCAGGTTATGTCTTTGCAAATGATACTTTAGAAGTGGACAAATGAGTTTTCCTCACCTCTCCCCTTTCCCAAAGTTCAGATTCCTTCAGGAGTGATTTCTGACCTTAATCCCACACTAACAACACCAACAGCCAGTACTACAGTAAAATATAAAAGGTTTTTAATAGCTAACAAGAACAAAGAGCCCAGCTGCTTCCAGCTGCTTGTTTTACTTGTAGCTGAGACAGAGAATCACTCCTTTCATTCAAAGTAATGGATGGACACGGCGACTCTTTCAAGACTTCGAAAAGGAAAAGCTTCTTCCCTCTTTTTTGAGGGAAGAGGAGGAAAAAGGACAGGACTGATACAAAAACTGCTGACACTTCCATGTCCTAAATGCAGTGTTTTATCATCCACACATGTTTTTTTCCACACATCCGTAGGAAGTTTGATGCCTTCAGAACAAGTTGGACTTGCTGTACATGCAATGCAGAGCCATTCATCTGGAATTTCTGGATGTCCAAGAACCAAGGTTGCCAGGTACGTGGTTGATTAATGGTTTTAAAATAAATAAAAGCGTGGTTAGAGAGTTGGCAGATGAGTTCATGTGCCACTTGTTTCTTAATCATGTTTAATTCCGAGAAAAGGATGGAAAGACACTGTGGGTGGTGGAACTTTCATTTTTCTTTCTGCATTTTGTCAAGAGATGCTAAATCAGTTTTATATATATTTTTACCTTTCATTTCAAAGCCCAGCCCAGTGGAGTTTGGACTTCTACTCTCTTTGATTAATTTATTTTCTGCCAATGACATCTAGTAAGCCCTACTCTCCTTCTGGCCTCACTTTTACTAAAAAAACTGTGGTACTCAGGTACAGACACCTGTCAATTTTTAAACCAATCATCAAAAGGAGTGCTTCCATGGTTGTAATGGAAAATAACATGTATTTATGTCAGATGAATCCCTTTGTTCTGGGAGCAGGATGGATGATGGAGTCAGAATACTCAGAGAAGCAGAATTCTGGGCTAGAATTTGAAGCGAAAGCGGCTTTGTTTTCATCCACAGTGCTGCCGCAAGTCGTGAAAAGGTGATTAAAGAGACTGCAACTGCTGCTTCCCTTGCTGAGTGACATTCCTTTAGAAGTGTAGCAGGTGATTCTGATAGACCCGAGCAGAAATATGTAGGTCATTTCCCTCACGGCAGGCACACAAAGAAAAACACTGAAGCTTCCTGTGCTCTGCTCCTTTCCCTTGCCTCATTCCAACCTGCTTCCTCAAATCCATTCCCTCTGCACAGATGAGGAGCTGGAGCAGGGAGGCCCAGCCAAAGCACCCCCCTTTCTGCTTGGCAGGGCAGAAAGAGGAAGGACGAAAGAAAACAAGAAAACAGGAGCCTGGACTGATAGGAAGAGAGCTCTCCTTCAATGTCATTTATATTCCTCATTCTCTTTCCCACTCCCCTTGCCAGAGACATCCCCAGTTACCAGCCTTTTGTTTTTAGAGTTTAGGAAATCTGCCACTTTTATAACAAACTGCTCTTTAAAAATCAAGCCCTGCACAGCAGCTGATTCTGATTCCCAGAGGGGTCAACCCCCAGCTCCCGCTTGTGATCCTACACCTGGACAAGACACATCTCCTACGTTAGCAGAAATAGGGTGAGGTGAAACAGCAGCACAGAGAAACCAAGACCAAGGCATTTTCTCCCTCCCTCGGCACAAACACCCTTCTGTCCTTGTGCTTTGGGGATCTCCCACGGGAGGAATTCCCAGCCCTTCCTCAGGTGCCTTTGTGTCCCTGCTCCTCCTCAGTGCTCTGCCATCCCTCCGCACACACAGCTGGTATTTAACCACCCCACTGCCAGGGTTACTCCTGCTGTTCCCAGCCTCTCCTCTTCATCCCTGGCCTGACATCCTCAGGATGGGATGAGCTGTAGGGGCCAAAACTCCCACACCTGGCAGGCTCAGCTCCCCACGTGCAAAATCTGGCACCCAGCTCCACTGAGCTGCGGATGCTGTGACACAAATTGCTCACGCATATCTAAAACTCTGAGTACAATTACCCTAAAAGCAATTTTCTTCCAGATAGACAACTGCAGGAACAAAGGAGACTGAAAAAGCACTGGAAAAAAAATACTATTTTACTGAGAAAGTCAAGTGTCCAAACTTGTGCACTCACAGCTATTAAAACTCTTTCCCTGCTTTGCCCTCCCCTTCTATATCCAGAGTTTTTCCCTTTGTAGTTCCTCTGGACAGGCTTAAAAATCTGAGTTTTTTCCTTCCTGAAGTAGCAGCAGAAGCTGCTTCATCTCAAGAAGCACCCTGCTCCTCACACTGCACCCCATTAATTTGTGCATTACACATTCCCTTTTCTTTACTCTTCCCTCCCCAAGTGCAGCAGGAGGTTCCCTCCCTGAGCTAAGGGGTTTTAACTTCAGGGGGAAGTTCTGACAGCCCTGATGGGGAACATTCCCCTCACCTTCCCCAGGCCCTGACCACACCACATATGTTGTAAAACCCCCAGTATGGGCCTTGACAGCCTTTTTTGTTTGTTTTCTAGAAGGAAATTAGTTTCACTGCACTTGGTATTTACTTTCAGAAAGAGCAGGTTACTTGAGGTTACTCAGTAGTATGTAAATAAAACAAATATTTACCATTTTCACAAGAAAATCAGAATTAACCATGAGGCAGCCATTCAGTGAAAGCTGCCCTGATCTCACTGTAAATTTAGGACCCTCACAATTTCCCATATGTCTACACGCAGAAGCCTCTTATTTTTGGCATGAAAAATTTATCTTGCCACACAGATAGGTTGTGTGCTCGGCTGAAAACCTCACAAGAAAATTTTCAAGTCAAAAACTTCTGTCTTTTGACAGTCATTAGCACTCAGCTGTTGAGAAGAATTACATGACCTTCTTGGTTACCAGAGCCAATTCTTTCATTTCTTGAGAGGGTTTCTCCAGCTTCTCCGCTCCTTCTTTACCCAAACAATTGACCAAGTGACCAGAGCAAACAAAGGGGAGATGACAAACGCAATGTCTAACCCAGGTGTGGATTTTTAGGAGCCAGTATCAAACTGAATTTGCCTGTAAATTCAGTGAAAACCCCAGAGCAGTTTTCCAAATGGCAGTAAATATTTGAAGGCAGGGTGAGGGATGTACTCAGTGCAGCAGAGAGAGTTTCCATGTCAGCAACAGAAACAAAGCAGAAGTTGATGGAACATGTGAATTTATCCACTCCTTTGAGACCAACACATTCAAATTCAAATAGGTGGAAAAAATGGGGAGTGAGAGAATAGAATAAACAAGCAGAGAGTACAAGGAGAAGATTTTTCAATCCACCCAATGAGTTCAAATGAACATCAACCAGTGCAAAGACGGGAAGCAGTACTTATATTTCAGAAAGGGAAATATAAATCAATACCAGAACTAGAAATGCTAGTTTAGCCTCACAATCATGCAAGCCTTCCCAAACCATCTGAGGCACAGCACAGCTGAAAACAGCGACCAAGAGGAGCCAGAAAACCCCGGGAGAGCTTTGCCAGTTTGTGCTTGGATAATAACTCAGAGTAACTCACTTGCAGAGACAGCTCCCTGTGCTGGGGTGCTAAGGCTTCCCTGATCCCTGTGCCAAGCTGGCAGATGTGGCACAAGGCTGTAGGAGGCCCAGGCACATCTGCAATGACAGCTGGAAGACAGACAGTGCCAAAGCCAGGATCACCTCCAGTGAAGCAAACAAAGCCCCACCCCGATGTCCTCCCCTGACAAGGCACTCGGCCCTGGAGAAGGGTAGATCACCATGATGTTTGTTTACTCCTGCAGGCTCGCCCCACTGACAAATTCCCCAATTAAGGTGGGTTGGGATGTTTGAAAGGGAGAGGACAGTGCAGCGAGCAGGGAGGTGAAAGCTGCAAACAAGACACCAAAGACCATTTCAGGCACCAAACCTACGACACAGTTAAAGTCCAAAACACCTCAGGAGAAACCTGAGAGAAAATGTGATGCTCAGGAAAGCAAGCTGGGAAGCAGCAACAAAAAGGAAGATGAGGTCATCACACAGGAAAGCTGACAGACCTTGAAACATAGAAGAGGAATGCAATAAAAAATCCTTGGTGTGTGTGTGTGTGTCAGAATTAACAACTACTGCTCACACAAAGGACAGTTTATCACCAGGAGAGCACCAAGGGACTGAGACCTTGATGTAACAAGGCACCCACAGTGTGAAGCAGCCCCAGGAGAGGCAGATTAGAGCCCAAAACCCCTCAGGAAAGTACCTCCAGAGACAAAAAGAAGCTGCCTCTGTTCATTGTGAGACTTCACCTGTAGGGCTGTGTGGCCCTTCAGCCATCTCATGGTCAAAAATATGGATTTAATTGGAGCTGCTGCTGAGAATGGGTGCACAGGAGAGACTCAGCAGCCAGGACAGCATTGCAAAAGGAGATTTAAGGAGCAACTTAAGTAGGCAAGCTAAACAAAAGCTGGAAGGAAATATAATCCCTTCATAATACATCTACTGACAGCAAGCACCATGGAAGAAGAGTAAACACATTAAGAAGAAAGGATTATATTAGTGCAAAAACTAAAAAAAAAGCCAAGGAAAAAAATCTCCACGGGCCGTAATTCCATCTAGGCTTGTAAGAAAAAAACCACATTAACACAGCAAATATCTGGGATGGCTTTTGAAGCAAAATGGGGAGTTAAAAGCCAACAGGAACTGTACATCACGGTCAGGGTAGTTCACCCCACCAAAAACAATCAGAAATAAACACACATACCTAACTAGGAATGGTCCCAGTTAGGAGAGCAGTAATGACATTAAAGGAATGGCACTCTGAAAGAATTTAAACCCTTTCCATCTGAGCACGAATGAGAAAAATAAGGGAGACTTCTGTCACAGCCTGTTCCATCCAAACCCTCTGTGCCAAGTCCCCAGCAAGAGAATCCTCTTTTTCGTTGCCTTTTTTGTTGCTGTTTCTGTGAAGTTCAAGTCCTCTGGAAATAGACTGCACTAATGGAAAGGCTGGCAGAAAAAGCTAAGACTAAGAATATTTCTGACGTTTACTTAATTAAAACAAAACAACCAATACCCCACAATGAAAACAGGCCATTTCATTCTATATATTTAGGCTCTGGCCCAAAATTGGAGTGAAGGCAACGCATAAATAGAGGCTTTATCAAGGGGCAGCGTGGTGTAACCTCCAGCCACAGTGCAGCTCTGTTCCTATCACCACAGCTTGGGCCAAGCTGAGAAGCAGCAGCATTCCAACCCTGTCTGCAGCACTGCACTGGGCAGCACACACCAATTTCTGTCAGAACTTTGAGTCTGGGCAAGCTGCAGAGAGAGATTTCAATTTCACATGCAAACATTAGGAGTTTGAAGAGGATGGGGAAAAAAGAAAACACCAAAAAAAAAACCCCAAACAAACAAACAAAACAAACCCAAAAAACCCAACACCCTTGGTATTATCTCAAGACACAATTATCATATAAGAGAACTCCTGAGGTGTTTAGAGAAAGGTATGCATTTAAAGAAGAAGGAAAAGTAGCTACCAGACTGCCACTCCAAGGTTATTATACCCTGTAATGCAAATGAATATTCAGGTTGTACCTTAACTGAAGGAGTAAGAATGATTCAGAGAACTTTTTCCAGCAGCTGGAAATGGGTTTTGGCACAGTTCAGAAGAACCCAGTGTACGAAGCAAACCTGTTTTATTCCAGTAAATTTTAAGATGTGCCTCTATTGGTCTAAGCTGCTTTGAAACCACGTCAGATTTCTGCCTGCAGTGCAACACCTCCATTAAGATGCTGGAATGGCTCAACCCAGCCCTGCCTGTCCCTTCCAGCAACATTTCAGACACTGCACTGCAAGACACCAGTTTTTTTGTGCTGTTATTTGCCAGCTTTTGTTTGCAGCAGCTCTCCCTCGGGTCCTGGCTTCACACATGACACAGCACATCACTTTCAGACCTAGCAGTGCCCTCTCCTTACAATTCCCCACTGCGGCATCTTCCAGTGGCACAGGGTAACTCTTGTGCCAACCCTACCAAGCCCAGTCTCCACAGCCCCACTACCAGGGCAAGAGACCACTGGTACTGAAATAACTTTTTTTTTAAAAAAGGGAGAAAATGAGTCCACAAACAGCTTCACATGTTAACAATCCCCAGCTGCCACCAGTCAGGGTGTGCCTCTGAGTTGTGTATCAGGCAGATAAGCATGCATAGTTTTCAAAGGAATCATAGTGGAGCTGCTTAGCATCTAAATCAGCCGAGCAAAGCAAAATAACAAAGCAAAACTAAAAGCAAAGCATTAGGCTAATTTGATGCAGGTGCCTAATGTAACCAATACTTACGGTCACTAGGACAAAAATGCAGGAGCTGTCATTGCTAATAAACATAAATCAATTTTTTTTACCCCTTTTAATGCGTTTTTACTTTTCCAAGAGCCACGTCCTGCCTTATTTTAATTTCACAGGCACTGAACCACCTCCCAGTATTTGCAGTGGGAGAGGAGAAAAGGAATCACTTGCTCCACAATGAACACAGGGTCCAGCAGAGTCAAGGCTACACCCTCAGGGTTCTGCACCTGTTCCACTGATCCTCACTCAGCTCCCACTCTGGAAGCAAACCTGTCATCAGCCACACAAACACCAGCAGGCAGACGAAGATGTTTGCCTGTCCCAGGAGGGAAATTTCTTCCTTCTCAATGAAGTTCCCACTGCACACCGCAGCAATAGGATGGGGAACCATCATCAGGACTGCGGAGGTGGGGAGAGGGCTGCTCCATGAGTTCACTGAGGGCGTAGCCATAAACTTGGCATAACCCTGGTTATTGTGCATTTGGTGGAAGCCCTGGAGCACGTTCTGCTCCCAAAGTGCAAAAGAAGGGAATCGATGCAGAGAGTTTGCACAGGTTCTTTAGAGAGGCAGCCTCTTACCCGCCTCGACAAACACAGCTTGAGGGTACAGATCTATTGATAAATAAAACTTCCACTAATAAAACATTTCCTGACCCAAAGAACGCCGAAAGGCAACAAATCCAAAGCTCACCTTCTCTCCGGCTGACTTTACAACACTGGTAACTTCTTTAACTGCTAGCTCAAGTGGTTCTGCTGGGTCATCTTCCTCAAACGTGAGCAGCTGAGAATCCTAAGAATCAAGAAAAAAAAAGAAGCCTCGTTAGGTGATGAGCCCATTACCTGAAAACAGGTGATAAAAATGCACTGCCAGTCAAGTTCCTGGAATTGCAAATGTATGTCAAAACTTCCATGTATTAATTGCATGACACCTCACTACATAATACAGGGTAGAGCCTAAAAACATATACTTAGGACATAACTGCGGGCCTAATCATAACTCTGTAGTAGAATATCAAGGTACACAGTGCAGAGCCAAGTCCATGAACAGCAGCGGGGTTCAGCGAAACTGCTGTTCTTCAGCAAAGATTTATCAGTGCTGTCGTTTGAAAAGGCGTGTTTGGTTTGGCCCGCTAATACAGCGGCAGCAGCCTATGCCAAAAACAAGACATCCCAAACATCATCTTGCAGAGGTGAAGAAAGAAGCCTTCCCCTGCCCAGCCCTCCTCATCAGTGAAGGCAGACAGTGATGACAGCCACTCAGTCGTCAAACAGACAGCGAGGCGAAGGCACCTCCGGGCACTGAGGTCATACTTTGAGAAGCATCAGCGCTGCATTCTTCACCTGCCACCCACCCCGAGCACTCAGCCCCGCTTCCCTCATCACCCGAGGTTGTTTTGCACGCAGGAATTTCATTAGCTTTGTGCTGCTGACATTGTTTAGGGAGGCTGACAGTGGGAGCTGCAGTGCCAGGCGCTGAACTCTGGCTCCAGCTGCTCCCCCAGACAGGCAGGGTGTGCGTGTCCCTGACCAAGGGGCTTTGCCCTCTGCTCAGGGACAGGAAGCTGCCACTTGTGTTACTTTCAGTTCCCAGCACCTGCGCTCAAGCTGTCTGGACCCTGCTCTTTCACAAGTGCAGGGCAAACCAACCTTCATTTCTTAGAACAGCCCACTCTTTTCTCAACCACAACTGGAAAGGGTGGATGAAATATTTTCTTTCTGCTGCCCAGCTTACAATGATATTTCGAAAGTGTTAATTTTTATTCCTTATCTTTCACACACATGCGTTGCGCCACTCTTCCTTCTTCCCCAGCCCGCTCCCTGACGTGTAAGAAGGAACCTCTTAGCTCTAAGACACACGCAAATTCGGAGACCTGGGGACATGCCACTTCCTAGAGTTTATCCCCAGCGTTCTGCACTGACACGACAAGGGCTCAGTCCTCAGGACAAGGAAATCAGCTTGCCACAGCCTCACCCAACCTCCTCACCTCACCGAGCATACCATGACACAACAACGCGCAGGATGCCACGCTGTGCCTTTTCCAGGAAGGGCAGGTTAGGATGGGAAGGAAAACCACATTTTGCGCATCCTCCCTGACCCGGGTACAGGCAAACTGACCGAACCCTGAGCATCCCACGCACCGGGCTCGGAGGCCACCAGCCCCCGGAGTTCCACCACCCACCGGCGGGCTCGGCAGGGCCTGAGGCACGCCGGGGGAAGCCCAGCTCTGGGAATTATTTGCCGAAGGACGGGCCGCAGGCCCAGACCGGGAAGTTTCCATTGTTTCCTCGTCCCCACGCCCGAACAATGTTATCGGCGGAGCGAACCCCTGCCAGGGGCTGCGGGGGTCGGGGCTTTCCTTCCTCCCCCTCCTTCCCTGCGCCCGAGCAGCCACCAACACACACGTGTAAATACACCAGCATGCACATGGAGGGTCAGGAACACACCCGGCGCATCCCTGCAGCAAGTCCCGCCGTCCCTACAGCCGCTCCTCGCAGCGGGGAGCGCCAGGAGCCGCGTCCCGGCGCGATGCCCCACGGCCGGGAGGCGCCGGCCGCATCCCCGGGAGCCGCCGCCGGCCA
>VXBU01015863.1:138597-166654 GCA_013400315.1 Bombycilla garrulus | reverse complement strand
GGGCAGAAGGGGTAGACGGGCTTGGGGTGGGCACTGGGTATCTTCGGGGTAAGAGGGGCTTGGGATGAGCGTCTGGTGCTCCTGGGGATACGACAAACATGATGTGCTCCTGGTAGCCTGGGGTAAAGAGGATAGAGGGGCTCGGGATGGGCACCTGGTAGCCTGGAGTAAAGGGGCCCAGAGTGAGCTCCTTGTGCCCCCAAAGGCAGAGGAGTTCAGGGTGGGCGCTGGAATCCCCGGGGTAAAAGGACTCTCCTGGTGCCGGGGGTAGAAGGACTTGGAGTGGATGTCCGGTGCCTCAGAAGGCAGGGGAGACACAGAGGGGACACCCAGTTTCCCGGAGGCAGAGGGGCTCGGTGTGGGTATGGGGCAGGTGTCTGCTCTGTTTCTTTCCTAGTGTCTTTCTTTACCCGTGACAACTGCCAACGAAAGACCTTCGCCTGATTTTTTTTTTTTCCCAATCCACATGCTGAAACAACCCTTGATTAAGTTATGAAAGCTGGNTTGCGGCTGGAAGGACCCTGTGCAGGTGTTAGGAGCCCATGAGGGAAGAGATGCCTCTGCTTGAATGAAGGGGCAAAGGAAACCATATGAGAACAACATACAGGTTTTAATTAACATGAATTTTATTTGCTGAGAAAGGGGAGGTAGAGAGGTAGAAAGAAATAGGAAAGATGTCTCAGAGAGAGAGCAGAAGATAACTAGTTGGAACTAGAGGTCGTTAAGGTCCTTCCCTTCATTCTGTGGTTCTAGAAGATGTGTGGATGTTTATTTTAATTTGATACTATTATTTACTTCCACAACTGTTTTTCTTCTTCATCTTCTTATTATTTACTACTGCTATTTGTTTTTCTTCTTATTCTTGTTCTTACTATTTTTGTTTTTCTTCTTATTACTACTACTACTATTTCTCCTTATCTTCTTTTTCTCATAATTATTGTTCAACTTACTCTTCTTATTCCTTTCCTTGTTCTTATTTACTACAACTACTTCATCATCTTCTTATTCTTACTCTTATTCCTATTCTTATNAGAGCTTCGCCTCACAGGGCAGGAACATTTTTTCCTTGCTGGAAACTGGAATTCCAGGCCATTGCAGTGTGTGCCCTGCACCACAGAGGGGAATTCCCGAGGCTCTCGGGGTGCTGGCTCTGCCGTGCCTCCCAAGGGAGCTGTGCAGGTGCGGGTGACAAGGTCCTGAAGCTGTGTGGGCTCCCAGAGCAGACAGCAAAGGCTTTTTTGCTGGACGTTTTCAAGCACATTCCCAGCTCAAAGCAGAGGCAAGAAGCAAAGGGAAGCGAGGAGCTGACAGAATCCCGGAATGCTTGTGGCTGGAAGGACCCTGTGCAGGTGTTACGAGCCCATGAGGGAAGAGATGCCTCTGCCTGAATGAAGGGGCAAAGGAAACCATATGAGGACAACATATGTGTTTTAATTAACATGAATTTTATTTGCTGAAAAAGGGGAGGTAGAGAGGTAGAAAGAAATAGGAAAGATGTCTCAGAGAGAGAGCAGAAGATAACTAGTTGGAACTAGAGGTCGTTAAGGTCCTTCCCTTCATTCTGTGGTTCTAGAAGATGTGTGGATGTTTATTTTAATTTGATACTATTATTTACTTCCACAACTGTTTTTCTTCTTCATCTTCTTATTATTTACTACTGCTATTTGTTTTTCTTCTTATTCTTGTTCTTACTATTTTTGTTTTTCTTCTTATTACTATTACTACTATTTCTCCTTATCTTCTTTTTCTCATAATTATTGTTCAACTTACTCTTCTTATTCCTTTCCTTGTTCTTATTTACTACAACTACTTCATCATCTTCTTATTCTTACTCTTATTCCTATTCTTATTATTTTTCATTTTGTTTTTTGGGGTTTTTTTGTTGCTGTTGTGAGTGGGGAGCTTGTGGTCTTTTTTTCTTACTAGTGCTGTTTCTTAAATTCAACCTTCACTGTTTTGGAAGAATCATTTGTGTCGCAGTCCTGCAGTGATGTCCCTGGAGAAGCACCTCCCATGTGTGCCCATTCTGTATGGGCTCAGTCCCAAAGGACCAGCACATAATCCTTTCAGGATGAGAGAAAATGGCCTTCCATTCCACCAGGGGAGGTTCAGAGTTAATATTAGAACAAGTTTTCCCTGACACAGTGGTCAGGTATTGGAAGAAGTTGCCCAGGGAGGTGATGGAGTCACTGTCTCTGGAAGTGTTGAAGAGTTGTCCAGATGTGGCACCTGGGGACGTGGTTTTGGGGTGATGATGGTGGTGCTGGTGGGTCTGCATGACTGTCAAGGTCTCTCCCGCCTGGATGATTCTCTGGGATTCACCCCTGAGCCGCCCAGCACCCACTGTCCCCACAGCTGCTGCTTTGGGGCTGGCCACTCCGTTAACTTTCAGCGCTGGGGGGATGCAAAGCAGCGGGGATTGCTCGGCCTGGAGGGACACCCTGGAGGGCAAAGGCAGCCCGTGTGACACCGTGTGACACCGGGCAGGCTGCGGGGCACCGATTGTCCGGCTGTGGCCTCATGCAGGAGCAGCAGAACAGCCCCCGCAGCGCCTGCCTGAGGCGGGACAGGCGTTTCTTGGACGGGCGTTTCTTGAGGGGAGCCGGCAGCTCCCTGAGGGCCTGGGCTCCTGGCTTGGAAAAGCACAGAAAGCAGCTGAGCTGGGCAGGCACCGGGCTCTCTGTCCCTGCCTCCGGCACCTGCTCCTCAAGGCGGGAGAAGCCGCGGTCCCCTGAGGAGGCCCTGGGCTGCCAGGCGGGGAGCGAGGCCCAGAGCGGTGCTTGGCTCAGCTGCTCCCGCTCATCCCAGGCTTCCCGAGGCACTGGGCTGCAAAAACTCCCAGTCTTTGCTCTTGTGCACTCATCCCAAAGCAGCTCAGTTTGTTCCACATCCTTCTCCCACAGCAAGGGCTCGATCTAGATGCTGTGGGCACTCATGTGATCCCAATTGTCCTCTGGAAGCTGTTTGTCACTGTCATCTTCCTGATGGGACTGCACGCAGGGTCTGCTGCCATTGCCTTGGGAGAAGTCTTAGCCAACAATCTTCCTCTTCAGAAAGCTCTTGGCCAACAGAATCCTTCCAGTCAGATGGTTCTGAGGAGCTACTGACTTCTTGGGACAGCGCTTGCTCCATGCATTCTTCCCAACTGGAAAATTCTTGGTAGCTAAGGGCTTCTCCCTGGGACAGCTCCTGCTTGTGCACTCATCTCATCTGGAGAGTTCCCCACAGCTACTGACATCTCCTTGGGAGAGCTCTTCTCTAGAGACTCTCCCCAGTCAGAGACCTCTTGGTAGCTCCAAGCATCTCCCCACTGGGAAAGCTCGTGAAATCCGAGATTACCCCAAGTCCCATGCTACACAAATAAGCATCATAGCTTATACTTATTAATATGATTAATTTAATTGTAGTTATTTAATAGATTTCATTTTTAATGCTGTGAACACAACCATTTAGAAAAAAAAGGGAGTATGTTCAGTCACTGCAGTTAAAATAACAAATACAAAAACAAACACATTGCAAAGAGATAAAATTGATACAAACTTTCCCACTGATTCTCTGCCTCTGCGCTCCACAATCTATTTTCTGCACATGAATGGAAGAGAAGGTTCATAAGAGGCCGTACATGCAGTCTAACATAAGATTTGAAACAAGTGCTTTGTCAGGAGCGCTTAACAGTGTAAAATATGCTTAGTTTGTCAAAACTACACTGTCTGGCCAGCAGAGCTTTTTGCAGCATTCCAGGACTCTGTGATTGCACCTTTACCTGTGAGGTGGCTATAACCATGTCTTCATTGAGATTTTACAGCCTCAGCCTGTGGTGGAACCACTGCACACTCCTCACTGACAGCTCTGCTGGCAGAAGCAGACCTGGAAACCTTCATTCCCGGAGTGTGATCCCTCAGCATGTTACTCCTCAGGGAAGAGGGGGCCACTGCCCATTTCACATGGAGCATTTCAGCCTTTCTCCAGAGGCAGGTGAGAGCCCTGTCCTTCTGGCTGAACCTGAGCCAGCAGTGTGCTCTGGTGCCAAGAAGGCCAATGGCCCCTGGGCTGGATCAGGAGCAGTGTGGGCAGCAGGAGCAGGGAGCTCATTGTGCCCCTGCCCTGGGCGCTGTGAGGAGCCCCTCGAGCGCTGGGCCCAGCTCTGGTCCTCAGCTTGGGAAGGACCTGGAGAGCCTTGAGAGTGTCCAGAGGAGGCAGCGAGGCTGGAGAGGGGCTGGGAACACAAACCCTGTGAGGAAGCACTGAGGGAGCTGGGGCTGCTCAGCCTGGAGAAAAGGAGACTCAGGGCTGAGCTCATCACTCTCTGCAGCTCCCTGCAGGGTGGCTGTGCTCAGCTGGGCTGGGGCTCTTTCTCCAGGAACTGACACAACGAGGGGACACAGCCTCCAGCTGCAGCGAGGGAAATCCGGGTTGGATATTGGGAAGAAGTTCTTGAGGAAAGGGTGATAAAGTGCTGGAATGGCTGCCCGGGGAGGTGCTGCAGTCACCGTCCCTGGATGTGTTTAAAGAAAGCCTGGATGTGGCACTGGGTGCCAGGGCTGAGTTGAGGAGTTGGGCACGGCTTGGACTCGATGATCTTGAAGGTCTCTTCCAACCTGGGCATTCTGGGATTCTGGGATTCTGTGACTGTGGCAGGTTTGCTCAGGAGCTGTGGGGCCAGGAGAGGCACAAAGCCAAAGCCAGAGCACTGGTCCCCTGTGCTGTCCTGCACTCCTGTGCACTCTCCACTCTGTTTTCTGTAGCCCCTTTCTAGGTGAGACTCGGGATGTGTGACACACCCCATCTGAGTCAGCGTGTGTGATCCTTTGTCTGAGGAGGGTGATGGGTGTGCAAGGGTGTGCAGCCAGGGGCAGGTGGATGCCCAGAAGCCTCTTTGGAAGGTGGTCAAGAGCCTGGCACCAGGGATGTGCCACCAAGCAAGCTTCCATAACTTGGAGCTGGCGTGGGGACGAGCAGGCTGGCACGCGTATTCTTGATCTGGAGCAACCCTCCAAAGTGATGTCTTCCAGAGAACATCCTCTTCTTAATGAAGGAGTCCACACAAAAAAAGCTCAGAGGTGATGACATCATAGACCTCCGCTTCAACTAACTGCTCTTATTTTCAGTTCATTTGAAAAAACAGGAGACGTCTGATCTATCCAAACACCAATCTCTGTAGAAGAAAAAGTAACAAGTCCACCATGACCTCATAGCAGGAAAACTGCAATTCATTTAAGGTCATTTTGTTCTTCTCTGCCCAAATGCCTACATCTCTTAATTGCTTAAGAAGACACTCTGCCAGGAGCTGTTTCATTAGATCAGAAATCAACTTTGTTATTAAAATACAGGTCTGGTCCTAAAAATGTCTGGAGAAAAACAACTTTGCCCCATGAATGTAATTGTTGACAAATTGGCTAAGTTTCAGAGCAGATGGGTCACAATGTTTTATTTTGACCAATCATAATTTTGAATTATGTATTAAGATATAAAGTAAAGCTGCAGAGCCATGTTTCAATTCAATTAGAATTGATCCAAGCTGGTTCACTCTGGGTATTTGTAGTTGCTTTTGAAGCCCTTCATGCCCCAATAATGCAGCCTATCATGGGGTCATGGTTTAACCCAAAACCAGAACACAAGGAAAAAGAACAACATGTGAAAACAAATAATGGCACCATGGTGTTTGTATTAATCACAGCCCACCTGTATACCACTGCTAATTTTATCAGTGTCACAATTTATAAGTGCCACTATTATAACATGACAATATTGCTTTTCCCTGTAGAACCACACTTTTTCCTTTCTCCAAATCTGGCTTCAAACTGAAAGACAGCAGGTTTAGATTGGATTTTAGGAAGAAATTGTTCCCTGTGAGGGTGGGCAGGCCCTGGCACAGGGTGCCCAGAGCAGCTGTGGCTGCCCCTGGATCCCTGGCAGTGCCCAAGGCCAGGCTGGACACTGGGGCTGGGACACCCTGGGACAGTGGGAGGTGTCCCTGCCATGGCAGGGGTGGCACTGGATGGGCTTTAAGGTCCCTTTCAACCCAAATCATTCTGTGATTCCATATCTGGTGATTAATCTGTTCTGGAGTGGTCACAATTTTGCAAAAGGAACAAAAGCTGACAACAGACATTTTGCTTGGAATGTACCTGGCACTGCAATGGAAAAAAAGGAAAATTATTTTTGGGACTATTAATTTTCCTATGATGATGATGATGACTCTTCAAAAATACATTGACCAAAATTTCAGGGAAATACCCTGAGTTTTTACAAACTAAAACGTGCCAAGCTGCTTTATTTTTTTCCCCTCTGTTTTCACTGCTGGAGCCGGTTCTTTTCTCTCCACCAGAGAGCGCCAGGATCCCCAGAGGCGCTGATGCTGGGATTTCCCAGGGATGTGCGCTTCTCCCGGGCAGCACACACACCCGTGTGCCCCTCAGACAAATGCCTGAAGACACTCAGACCAGCTGGCTTTGGGAATGCGGGACATCAGAAAGAAGCAAGGATTTGGGAAGTAGCAAAAGACATCTTCACGTTTTGGACCAAGAGCTGCAGCACTCCAAGGGATTTTGTAGGAAATCAGCAAGCCTTGAAAACTGCCTTCCTCCAGGAGAACAGTGGAAATGTTCAGCTGGACAGATAAGAAAATCCAAGGACTTCTGCATACACAGAGAGAGGGCTTCACCTCCAGTGTGATGCTTTTTGAGTGTGATGGTGCAGTTTTTGTTTCTGTCTCCTCCTCGATGCCTGTGCACAGCATTAGAGGCACACAGGATCATCTCCATAAAACAAATATTCTATGTGATTCTCCCTCTCTTAAGCCTTGTAGTAAACACTTGGTAAAAAATACCCAATTTCAAATCTCATTTTAGTATCTGTGAATCTCTTCCAGACTTAGACTGAGAATTTGGTATTTTTACAGGCTTTTTTATTTTTTTCTTCATGCTTTTAAAAAGAGCATTTACATGCCTTTACAGACCTCTGTCAAATTTCTCCTGAAACAAATAACCTGAATGTGAGCTAACAAGGCAAAGTTTCCTTCTTGTGGCATTTGGCTGCCTGCATGATTGATGAGTAAAGAAGCAGCAGCAGCAAATATTGCACAGCTGTAGTTGTCACACCTGGGGAAGCCCTCAGGATGTGCAGTCTCCAAAGCCTGTTCCAGGAGCACCAAAATTTCCCCCCTGCGCAAGACTGTGGAGGAAATATTATTAAATATCTTTTGGGTAGTTTTTTTCCCTTAAATTTTTCATAGGCTTTATAGCATCAATTAATGGATGACAAGAGTAATGGACGCACTTCCTGTCAGCCAAAAAGGGTTGGAGGTGTCACACCCCGGGAACACCTCATTCATTAGGGAAGAAAGGAATAAGAGGGAACCAAAAAGAGCCATATTAATCACAAATGACACCTTAAAATAGAGGCTGTTTTCTTTTCTCGCTGTTCTTTTTGGCAGGCTCGCAGCGTGCTCTCACCTGTATCTCACATTCTCCTGCTGTTGTCATCGTTCTCTCTGTGACCTCTTCTTCTGGCCCGTTGCCCTCTGCTCCTTCAGCCACCTGCCTGCAGAGCCTGCACACCCCAGCAGGGTCTCTTCCTCCAGCAGAAGCATCCCTGGATGTCAGCAATCCCAGCAGGTTTGGAACACCACTGGACTTCACTGGAGAGATGCTGGTGGCTGGGTGAGAGCCTGAGCCCTCAACCGTCAGCTCCAGCTGATGACTACAGCCAGGGCTCCATGACACTGAAGAGCTGAATCCATCCCAGATCCTGGAGTGATGAGATGTTAATAAATTGTTAAGGGTTTATCAAAACTGCAGATGCAATTTAAAGCAAATTATTTGTCAGCAGAAACTGACTTTCAATGTGCTCTTTCAACATATGCAAAGTGAAAGGGAAATAAAAGTCGTGTATGTTGCTTCATTGCAGACAAAACCTTTAAATTTTTTATTGCCAGAGCATTTCAGGACTGGAAACAGAAATATTAACCCTGCTGGTCTAATAGTAAGGATGTTTCTGTGATTGTATATTGAATGATAGATGGAAATATCCTATGAATGGAAAAGTAAACATTGCTGGATTTGTTTGCAGACCAACTGTGTTAGAAGGGGACAGCTGGAATTAGAACAGAAATAACCACATGAACAGGTGCAATGCTCATGGCAGTATCAGTGACTTTTAATAATTTTGATTTGTTTCTTGAGTTTTATGTCAAACACAGGCTTTTTGTTCTCTGGAGCAGTTTCTGTGAACCATTCTAGCAGAGGTCAGTCTGTGCTGAAACGGTGATGGAGAGAGGACTGTGTGTCAGTATTAACTGGATGCAGTTCCTTTCTGAGAGAGCCAAATCTTTGGGGATTTAAGACTTGAATGGGTCAGAGAGCAGCTCTCCACCCTCTCCTTGTCTTTTCCACAGCTCCCCTAACCCATGAGGGGCAGGGTGAAAGGGAAATAGGACAGGCCACGAGCCCTTTGTCCCCATTTTCAAGGAGAGCCCCAAATCCTCCTGAGCTCAGAGTGCCCTTTGAAGCCCTGATCCAACCATATGGCAGAGCTGCTCCTTCAGCTCTGCCCTGAGCTCCACCTGAGCCTCTGCCTGCTCCCCTGATAGGTCAGTGCACACACACAGTGACAAGTGCTGGGGTAAAAACTGCAGCTGAGTGCTCAGCACATCCCCTGTGCCAATCTTACCTTTCCCACTGGGTATGTGGTGTCCCACTGATCCCATTCCTTGACACCCAGGCAGGGATTTGCACGAAACTTGTGGGACATTAAAGACTTTTTCTCCTGTGTTAAATGTGGGTGAAGCAGGTCAGTGGGGCCAACCACACTGCACAAGGCAAAAATGGCAAAAGACAGCAAATGTGGAGTCCGAGGAGTTGAGAAAACTGGCCTAAGTGTTCTCAAAGACGGATCACACCCAGTGTGAAGAGAGGAACTGAGTAAACCCCATTCCCAAAAGATAAAAAGATCATTCTCTGCTTTATGGGAACCCACACACTGCATTCCCACACAGGGGGGTTTGAAGAGGGAAATCCACGCAGCGGAACGGCTTTGGATGAGCGCTGCGAAACACCAGGAACATCACTGTGTGCTTTCAAACATCTGCCTCAGCCCAGTCTTAGACAGAGACACTTCCTTCCACAAATCACTGACTGCACATGAAGCAGGATTTGGGTTGTGCTCAAGGTTTTAAGAGATTGTCTGGAGCAGTTGGTTTTCCTGTGTTTTCCAGTAAAAGGTTCAGTGAAGCATTTACTAAAACAAACAAACCCCCATTATTTTGGTAACGTTCAAGTAGCTCTTACATCCAACAAACAGAACAAAAGATGCTCTTTTACAAACTCACTTCCTACCCAGCAGACACAATGGTTTGTACAATAACACCACCCTGTGCCAAGAGATTCCAGTAGAAGACACAGTGACTCAAAAGAAACAAAGTGTAAGTTTATTGGACGTCAACATCTCTTAGTCAAGATCTAAGTAAAGAAAACACACAGTAGAAAAAGTTGTACAAAGCAGCAATGGATTTACATTACATTAAAGAAAAAGTTGCCTTAAGCTATTAAGTCTCAGTCCTAAAAAAAGTAAAAACCCATCCTGGTGTATTGAACAGATATAGAATGTATAAGGTATACAGGATTATAAACCCAGAGTTGTTTGTCTTACCTCTATAATCCTTTAAAATGACAAGTGATTTTGTGTAACTAACCAGAAAAACTCTCTAGAAAATATACTGGATAATTCCAATTTCTAGTAGGAAACTATTCCCCTGTACCCAAGCACTTAAAGTGATCCCATTTTCCTGCTTTATAAAAAGGGACACTGTCAAGAATAAGCCTTAAAAGATGTACTTTATGTGTATTTTGCACTTAACGCTGCAGAAGAGGGTTTGTTCTGGTTTTCTGTACATACTTGAATTGAAGCTGCTGCTGCAATAGTGGGAAGCTTGTGTCTTTAAAAGGTACTGTGTACCACTGAGAGACTGGGAAAGGAAAAATAGGATTGAGTCCTTTATTCTGGACTAGTGAGAGGAAAAGCAACACGAAAAATCAGCTCAAGCCACAGAATTCAGTGACATTTTTCAGACATCCTCGCAACAACCGAGGCTGCCCATAATAGGATTTTTATGCACAAGCAGCTCAAGTGTTATGACTCAATTTGTTTTTAAATTCTTCAGTATTATTTACTAATAGAAAGTACTTCTAATATAGGTATGTCAATTTTCTCTATCCAGCCTTTCTCTTGATAGTGTCCCTTTTCATACAGCAGTTACAGTACAGTTTTTCACAAGTCATTTTAAATAAACAAGAATCAATAATATTAAAAATACTATCAGGCTGTGTTCAGCAACAACAGAAAAAAATAAAGATTTTAACACTGATTCAATAACAGCAACACTAAAAAAAAAACCAAAACAAACAAACAAAAACTCCAACCAAAAAAAAAACAAACAACCCCCTAAGCTTGTTTTGATTTTTATCTAAATCTTCTGGTAGGAAAATGTAAACAATTTTATTGAACAGCATAGGCACATGCCAGATTACAGGCTCATGCCAGATATTTGCACCCTCACTGTCAGAGCCAAGAAATGAGGCATAGTCTGTCCTTATCCCATGGGAGGAACTCTTTGAACACTGGAAGCTTGGAACAGCAACAGAGAACACGCAGGGCTTTGGAGCAAACCCACACGTCCCGCTTGGGGGAAAGCAAACAAACAAACATCGGGCACAAAAACCTCCTGCATGTTCCTGCCTCGACAGGAAACGCAGCCAAGCCTCTCCCAGCTCTTCGGGGTCCCAGATAACACAACATCTCATTTCTGAAACAGCCCTGACAAACTCTGGGGTCACCCACTTCACCAGGGTATCGCCTCCCTCAGCAAATAACCCAAAACTAGAGACAGTTTCGTTACTGGTTCCTGTGTTCTGCTGCCTTTGATCGCTTTCAAGGTTGGTCATGGTCCCAATTCAGCAAAGAACTTACAAAGAACAATTAAAAAAAAATTAGGATTGATCTCAATGGACTTAAAATAGGCTTAGAGGCTTTGCCAACACAGTGCCTGAAAGGAAAAAAAAGTCTCAAACCAAAAATACATTTCATGGCTCAACACTGCTCCCCTGAAATGCAACACTAGTTTCCACTCCCACTGAAGCAGGATAGTTCTCTGAGATTTGTCTGATAGGTTATAAAAATAGCAAAAAAATGACAGAATTATAGATTCTAATCTATATATTAAAACATCTGCACATTCCTGTCACAAAGTTTAGAAAAAAAAGCAAAACAATTTTTATATTTAACAAGACCTCTAACTTTGTGTCACTTCAATACACAGCTATAAAATTAAACAAAATATGATGAAGACAGGCTTTTGTATCAATAAATTTGCCTTTTATTTTGGCTGTGGCCAAACTAGACACTCTTCAAAAGACCTTTATTTATAAACAAGCAACTAACATTTTTTCCCATAATTTAAATTTTAAGACATATATTAAAGTTATATAAGTGGAAGCATAGTTATTCCGTATCCTCCAAAATAAACACTTCTATCAAGGGCTTTTTAAGATACTGTATAAAAGCTAATAGAAAACCAGAACTGCTATATAAACATCTCATATTTAAATTTTAGAGATCCTGAATTCCTTTACCAAGCAACAGGAACCAAATGTAAAAAAAAAAAAAATAAAAAAAAAAATCACACAGAACATGCTCAAAGTGGAAAAAAAAATTTTAAACCCAACCCCCCCCAAAACCAAAGCAACTGAGGAAAAAACTTAGGAGGCTACTTAGACCAAAAAAATATTTTATGGATTCTTTACAATACCTAGTACACTAGGAAAAAAAAGGTCAGGGTTTCTTCAAAGATGTTGCGCAAGGTTTTGATTTAAAGTGTGTAGAATTTATCATCATAGCACAGAGCAGAATCCCAGCTGGAAGGGAGATGGCTGTGACCCAGCTGAGCTGGTTGCCACCTTCCTGCAGAAAGCACACTGAATTTTAAAAGGCTGCAGCTCAACTTCCAGGCTGTTGTGCAGAGGAACCACCGGGGAAAACTCAGGAACCACTCTA
Organism: Bombycilla garrulus; assembly: GCA_013400315.1. NCBI lineage: Eukaryota > Metazoa > Chordata > Aves > Passeriformes > Bombycillidae > Bombycilla > Bombycilla garrulus. The sequence continues at coordinate 154,606 of VXBU01015863.1, read as the reverse complement.
CAAAAACACGTTCGTATTTTATACACACGGATTTCTTAAACATATATAAAGGGTACTCTGCAAGGCTTTATGTTTTTCTGATTTTTAAAACCAGTTTAAGTGCAATAACCGTTTTATTCTGAAATTGTTTCTGGTAAGAAAGGAATTGACAGTCTTAATAGGTGGAATAAAAAAGTCAGTAACAGGAAATGTCACTATGAAGCAAGTACCTTGTTTTAACTGCAATGCCACTGAAAGAGTTCAACTGATACTCAAGCAAATTGGCCTAATCATACTCAGCCACAGTTTGCCTGAAAGAGGACAAAAAAGAACAACATGTTACTTTCAGAGGTGTCTAACAGCAGTTTTAGATTGTAGTAAAAATGAAGCAGAAGAGGCTTGAAACCAACATTGCAATTTTTTTGGTAGCTGAATAAAATCAGGGGTCCATCCTGAGCTAATTCTTTCAAACTTCACTCACAGGAAAAATAATTAACTATCTTTTGGGGGAAAAAAAAGAAAAGGAAAAAAAGAAAAAAAAGGTGGCACACTTGGCTTTCACTGAGAAAAATCTGGTGTGTGCCTAAGGGTGCCCATCCTCAGACTCTTAGGAGTTACACTTGTGCTTGATTTTGCTGAATCTCGGCGTCAGCTTGCAATTCTACCCTTCGAACCTGGGATACTGAAAAAACAGTTACACACATGGTTACACAGGGAACTCAAGCCTCACTCCTGCTCCCCCTGAAATCGGTGACCAAACTTGTGCTGGTTTCAGTGGACACAGACTGCGCTCTGACTCAGCAGTGTGGAATTACATCCCCCTTCTCCCAACCCTGCAGGGGGAAAGTTGGTCAGGATCATAAACACTGTTTGCATCATTTATGCTCACTCTAACCCACCACTCCTCCACTAAGTTTAAATCCTAGCAGAAGAATTTCTCACTGTTGCTTCACCTCCTACTTCTGGGTAAATATTTCCTTGACTTCCAGAAAAAAATTGGACCCTTACTGTAGCTCCTGGAAAATATGTGTCATCCTAGTTACACTGAATGCTCCAGTTGCCATTTGAGGTGAAATAATGGAACCACACAGAATACCTGCAGCCCATTATTACCACAATTTTCAACAAACTGAAAAATTGCAACACAGTCACATCTGATAGAAAGCGGCAGAAAGAACTACTCTATATGCATTGTATCCATAAAATGCAGTGATTGTAGTGTGATTTTCTCCTCTGCTTTGAGCTGGATATGTACGCTTAATACAAATTTCAAATACATACTTCTTCATTTATACAGGTGTCTATATAAATATTTACATTTTTAGGTTTTGTTAAAACATATATTTGTACTCATGGCTGAGCTTATTACTTGTGTTTAGAAACACAACTCGTCTTCTGTTCCTTAACGAGCTCTCTCTTGTTGATTTAATAGTTATACATTCCTTTGTAGTTAAAATTACAAACAGTTGTACAAATAGTGGAAACAAAACTATGAAACTTGTCTGACGTCCATTCAACCTCAGTTCATGTTATAAACAGTACCATTTGCATTATGATGGCTGTTACACAATGACTTCAGCTACCCAAGTATCCATAGGAAATTAGTCTTTGGGACATTATATAAAGCAAAGTACCCCCTCTCTCAATTTTCCTTAGAAAGTTATAATTAAATGGCTGAAAGCAGGCTTGCTGCTACTTCTTATATAAAATCTTAGTAATAATATTGCTGACTTTAGATTCTATTTTAATTTGCACAAGTTCCATACAACAACAAAACAATTCTATGTTCCCTTAAAATAGCAAACATTCGTATCCAATAACATCAGGATTACTCAAACTTGAGGTTTATTTGTTATTGCTAAAGGTTTCTAAAACCTAAGTCAATACAGCAAGACACTCCATCCACTTCCTCCCCAACTGCCACTGTATGGCAACCACTTACACAGAGCTTGTGTGTGTTGGTTTCTTTTTGAAAAACAAATTATGACATTGGTTACAGTATTTCACTACTATACGCTCACAGTTAAAATCCAAACTGTTGCTTCTCTTTCGTTTAATATATAACTTTATATAGAATACACACGCACACACCAACATCACGGGATGAAGATCCATGCATACAATCCAGATGCAATTGTATTTCAGTGTCAAATGAAATAAAATAAAATTTATTCTGTTACTATTAGATCCCAGACCACAGTATTTTAAATTACTCTGCTTTCTACCTACAAACCAAGTTATAGTTTTCCCTAATCTCCAAGTCCAAGCAGCATCACAAACTCCAGATTTTCCATCACCATCGTTTGGATCCTCTTAAATTTCTCGTCTACGCGGCAGGCCTCTGAGATCCCGAACACAGCCCCTCCCAAACCACCTCTGCAAGGGTTCTGTTAAAGCTAATTGTGAGTCTGCTCATGGCTCCAGAGACTGAAAGCCGTCTTGAAAGTCCTGTGGCAGAGTTTGCACATGTACTGTCTCTTGAAGGTGATGGCCGAGAGCGGCGGGGCGTGGTAGAAGAGCGTGTCCGACTCCTGCGGCACGAACAGCTTCTCAGTAGTGCTGGAGCTCTCCGCCAACCCTGTGGGACTGTCGGGCTCCAAGGGCTGGTTTTTGGGGAGCGGCGGGGGCGGGGGTAAGGGTGGGGGCGACGGGGAGTTAGCTGGTGGGCATATCTCGGGCTCCTTGTTCGTGGACTCCTCTGCAGCCTGGGACATGTGGGACTGGAAGTGGCTCCAGAGGCGGAAATTGGTTCGGAAGGCTTTGTTGCACACGTGGCAGATGAACGGCTTCACGGAGCACAGCAGCTCCTGGTGGCGCTCCAGCTGTTTGCGCAAGGTGAAAATCTTGCCACACTTCTCACAGGGCCACAAACTGGGATCTTTCTTGGAGACTACGTCCTTGGGTTCCCTGCTCGTTTCCGTGACCTCGTCCTCTATATCATCTGCAGGCTCCTCTTTGATCTGGATTTTAAACTGCTTGGAAACACTTAAGTCTTCAGGCAGGCACGAAGAGTCTTCAGAATCGAAATTGATTTGCTCTGACGAATCACTGAACACGCCGTCCTCCTTTGCAGCAACAAAATTGTTCATTTTATTGGATTCTGACTGTGGGGGCAGCCGTGACGAACTGGTGATTTCTCCATTGTGATCCATCAGAGGCAAAGAGAAGTTCTCTGACGGAGCCATCGTGTTCTGATTGTGAACCTCAACCTGATGGCGCCAGATGCTGAAGGATGATTTGAAGGTGCGCATGCACTCAAGGCAGGTCAGCTTCTTGTACTCACACTTGCTTTCATGCTCGTGCTTCAGCTCTGGAGAAGAAAACCTAAGGCTGCAGTAAGGACAGACAGTGGCGTTCCTGCAGAGTCGCTCGTGGTTTCCCTGTTCAATAAGTGAGGAGAGCTTGGCGTTGCAGAGGCGGCACTGATAAACCTCCTTGTTTTCCACTGGGTTTTCAATATGAATGTGATCTTTCTGCTTAGGAGCCTTATTCCCTCCAATGGGTTTCTCCCCAGGGTGCATTTTGATGTGCTGTTTGAACTGGGAGAGGAAACGATAAGCTTTCCCACAGTAGGTACAAATATAGGCTCCTTTGGTTCTTGACCTTAAATTCCTTTTGATGACTTGTTGTGCTTGTGAAGCAGACTGGCCCTGAAAGCCCTGCTTGCCACGTCTTAGCTTCACAATCAGAGCTTTTTTGATTTCTCTCTCCCTCACTATATCGATCAGTTTTCTTTGGAACTTTTCATCCAAAAGGGTGTGTGAACTGGAAGCTGGTGAGGGATTCTTCACGATTCCGTGCTGTGTCTGGCAGTGCGTCCACACTTTGAAATTGGTGTGGAATCTCTTGTGGCATATGTCACAAGCATAGGGCTTCTCTGGATTATGATACATGTTAACATGGCGATGAAGACCTGCTGTGGATCTGAAAATTTTAAGGCAGTGTTTACATTTAAATTTTTTATTTGGTCTCGCTTCTTCCATCTCGCTGTATTCATCTTTACTGACATCAGAATCAAGGAAATCAGCATCAAGGTGCGTGGGGCTCGAGCCTTCCTCAAAGTTCTCTTCTGAGCCAGGAGAACCCTGCTCATCCGCCTTCAGCTTTTTGAACGGCAGCCTCCTGTCATCCTGGAACCTCCTCTTGGCCGGGAGCCTGCTCTGCTCCTTCCGCTCATCCTCGGTTTTAAAAGCGAAGTCTTTGTTTGCCGATGCTGCGGCATCTCCCACCGTGACTCGGATGATGTCAGCAGGGTCTGAGAGGGGGCTGCTGGGCTCAGTTTTGATCCTCACCTCGGCCAGGGGGGAGGCCACCTCCCGGTCTGTTGACTGCGAGGCACTGAAAGACCTAAGGCGATGCGGGTGCACGACCTGCGGCTTCTCATCCGCGGCCGACTTCTCCGACGGCTCTTTCGAGGATGACTTCTGGGATGCAATGGTAAATGTCTTCTGGGAATCCGTTCCCGGTGAGGAGCACGAGGATAGCTGGGCAGGTTTTAGGTCAACGGAAGGTGAGTAAATAGGAACCTGGCTGTCCATGGACAGGGACCTTCGAAGGAGACTTTTTACCAGGGGCCCACTTCTGTCAATACTTTGGTTTTCAGGGCTGGACCCGCTAGATGGGATTACCAGCCCTAACTTGGAGTAGTAGAGCAAATTCCTGTCTTCCCCTTGACCGTTTCCTTTTCCTGCCTCTCGCAACAAAAACGTGGACTCCGCTGCCCCACGCAGAGACAAGACTGGTGGACGTGGTCTTTTCAATGCCATCTCTGCAACTTTTCCTCTCAGAAGCTGAGCGCTGCTGCCCGGCTCGCCACTTGCCATTTCTTTCTCTGCTAAAGACATCTGAGGCAGCACCATGTTCCTTTTCACTAAAGCACCTCTGCTCTGATCCTCCACAGCTCCACAAGTTTCATGAACCTTTGTATAGCTCACAGGGCCTTCTTTCAGCCATCTCCTTTCAGTCAGTGATAAGTTGTGAAGGGTGTCAGTTGGTTTTGTTACCTGTGGTCTGCTGCTAGCTTTGACAGCCACAGAGGGTGAAGGTTTAGGAGTATGGCTTAAGTCATGTTGTGTTTGATTTATGCTTTTCGCTTGTGCTTCGATTCTGTTCTGACAGACGATGACACTTCTCTTCTGAGAACTGCTTTCATCTTCATCTTGATAGAGTATTTTTTTAATAGGACAAGAAGGAAAAGGAGCTTGAGGACTCTTGGAAACAATGTTTGTAAGAAAAGATATTCCAAGACTGTAGCCCAGTTCTTGCACAGCTGCAAGGCTGCCTTTCTCAATGAACAAGGATGAAGAATAAATGTAGTTCAACACATTATCAAAAGCATCTGGCTCACAAAAGTCGAGCTGAAACACTGACTGAGACTCATTCTCCTTATTTGTGAACAGAGTCTGGAAGTATTCGCTGCTGGCAGCCAGAACATTTTTATGAGCTCGGAATTTCTGGTCTCCTACGATCAGCACAACGTCACACAGCTGTCCCTTGAGACGCTCCTCGTTCAGGGTGCTCAGGAGGGAAATGGCATGTGCTGGGTTTATGTAATGCAAGAGCCCCTCCATGATTCTGATGTCCCTGGAAAAGAACAACAACAACAAAGCTGAAGGTTGCCTTATATGAACTGTTAGAGACAAAGTAAACACACCTCCTGTAGTTTGTAAACCGGCTAAGCCACCATCAAATATCAACTAAAGAAATCGCCTGTGTGGAGAAAGGCTTGGGAATGAAAGCACCACTGGTAGCTCCAAAAAAGAACAGGCATGGGAAGAACCAGCTCATCTGCCCACGTTCAAAAATCCCTTTAATTGCTAATTTTACACCAAGGATATTACACCTAACTAACTGGGGGCTGGATGGATGCGTGGATGGGCGGTGTTCTATTCCTGTAATACACCTCTCCACAGGGAGGAGCAGTTCAGTCATTTCACTCTTGATCATCTCTTTTTCTGCTTCAGCTTTATGAAGATCTATCTTGACAACTGCATTGATAAACTCTTGGATCAGGTTTCTAAAGCTTAGTTATAGCAACTCACCTTTCTGAGGCTAAGCAACCCTGACAGTCTCCTGCTGACTAGACAAATTAAGGGGGTTTTGTTGTCACTTTTAATAGGATGATGGAAAGGGCATTAACACTGGGAAGGGAGAAGGAAACAGGATTATTGTCTGTAATCTAAATTCATCATATTTACTTATGCTTAATAAGTGCCGTTAATATCTTCTTCTAACTGTTTGTGTTGCTTAAAACTGCACTGGCAGGATCTGATTTCTGGGAAATGCCAGATTTCACTGAAGTATCCCTGCATTGCTCTGCTCAGGATAAAAAGCAACCAGAGTACTGAAATCCCCATTTCATTCATTAGCATTAGAGCACTTTATGCCCACAACCCATATATCTGAGGAACAGTTACCCTTGGCTGCATCCAAGAGTACAATAAGCACAAATTAAGCTGCAGTGCAGAAATCTCCATGATCCCTATGCTTCAAAACACAGCCCACTCCATACTGCAGGATGTCCAGATAACTCAATTTACTGCTCCTGATCAGAGCTTAACAAAAGGAGATAACCAGGTTTTAAGTTAAACAAAGAACTTCTGTGGCAGGATTTGCAATTTATATATCTGTGCACAATAATACACACACAGAAAACAACAATATTAAATTATCTTATTTTTTTCATGGACATGCTCTATACTACCTCCATGGTGGTTGTAAAACAAGTCAATGATGTGTCTGTTATAGCAATTCTCTTATTTTTACAGCTGATTTGAGAAACAACTTTTTAGTTTCATTTGCACATGATGTATGCAACTGCAGCAAAAAGGTTTCACTGTTCATCAGCTTACAAGAAAAACTGTAAAGCTTATCAAAATAAAAAAAAACCTCAATACTGAGAAGCTGTAACCTCACGGTTAATAAATGAGGATAGTAAATCTTAAAACTAATGGGTATAAATAAGTGATCAAAGTCTAAACTGGTATTATTGAGAAATGACTTAAAACATGCTGCACGCATTGTCTCCGGGCACTGATCATACAAAGGACTGAGCTATCACTTCTACACCTAAAAATATCAAATGAGTTCATAGTGACATGGCAACAGCAAAACCAGAATGCTGTTTCCTCACCAGATCAGTCTTCACTGAGTATTTCGGTGCCTTGCAGTGTCATTTCATAAACACTTATTTATCCTTAATTCACCTTAGATATGCTTAATCCCCCCACACCTCCATCTATAAAAAGCAGCGCAGTCAATCTTAATTTCACAAAGCAATTTGGTTTGTTTTGCTTTCTATGTTTTACTTAAGAACACTGGGAGGATGGAGGTGGGGTGTGAGCATGGTGGTTCATTACCCTCCTCCTCTGTGGATGCCACTGTGATTTAAAGTGGCAGAGTGTGACTGGCCCTAATCCCTTTCCACTCTCTGAGCACCCATTAACACTTACAGAGTTGTAAGTGCTCCAGGGGGGCATCTGCCCCTTTCCCTTCACCTGGAAAAAAGTGAGATTGCAAACTCAAGTGACTCCTCTGGGATGCAAGCTGCAGAAAGTAAATAGAGGCAGCAGATCAACAGAGCTTAGGAAACTTTAACTGTGGTGTAGAAGCACACAACAGAAGCTGCTGCATAACCCACACTTCAAGGACATAGTGGGAATAGAGTGTATTAGTCAAATGTTTTGAAATATTTTAAGATCTTTCATTTTAATCCGCTTTGCCCTTGTGTTTTCAAAACTGGCAGAATAAACATCATGTAATTACCATGTGTCCCTCTGCCCACATAACACAGCAGTGCAGAGTAACCAGTAGAGAGTGGTGTAAAATCTGCAGGACGGAAGCAGAATCCAACAGTCACCCATCCTTCTGGCCACAGTTTCCTTCATTCCTACAACAACTTCAATCCATGCCATGAAACACCGCAGACATAAACATCCCTCCCTGTCAGGCTCAGAGCACAGAGGCCAGCCGCAGTGCAAACTCTGTCACTTTAACAGTAACCAAGGCTGCAACGTACACAAATGGCAAAGGACCAAATCAATCCTGAAAGGCAGTTTTAATCCTGGTATTTCCTAATTCAAGTGCTTGACTTTCAGCTTAATAGCTTTTAGACACAAAATGCAGAAATTAAACAGTAGCAAGAAACACACCAGAACTGTTTTGTAGAACCATTTTAAGGCATTTACCCAGATCATGTGAAAGCCTGAAATACACAGAACTAGAAAAAAATCAAACCAAAGAATACCTGAGTCAGAGTACAAGGTGTTAAAATTTCAGTACATGAGCACTTTCCAGTAACAAAGTTGATCCAAGTCATCCCTGCTCTCTTGTGTTCATCTTACCTGCACACTGCAGGTCACTCCTCCTTCAGCTGGGCCAGTATAAATATTTGCAGGGCTATATGACATTGCAGAACAGACAATAAATAAACCCCCAGTATTATTTCTTTTCAAATTCAGGTCAATTTTTAGAGTGAACCACATCAGGAACTACTGCATTGGCATAACTGAAGAGGCAGAATAGGAACAGCCACAGGAGGACAAGCACTGGCTCCCCACACCAAGGTTTCCCTGGCACTGTGTATAGATTCACAACTCTGGCAGTCTCCTGTAATACCACGTTTGGTTCCAGGTGTTTGAGTACTCCTACCTAGCTGGCAGATTGTTTTGTGATTAGCTACCTAAGATCTTTCCTCCAGATAATCTGCTTTTATTCTCTCTAACCTTTTATTTTTCCAGCCACCTACTGACTGGAAACAAAGTTTTCTTCTTTTCTTCCATGATGTTCAGGTGACATCATGGAAACAGCAAGAGCACATCAGAAAATCTCCCGCTGTCTGTATGCAGGAGGAACGGTGATTAAATTTAGACTCCAGACCCAGGAAGGGCCAGTGCAGCAGGAACCTTTGGGAGCCAAGAGGAGATTTTAGCGTCAGCCTTCACAGAACCTCAGGATGGGTCAGCCTGGAAGGGAGCACCGTGGGTCAGCTCCAGCAGGGTCACACCAGAGCACACAGCACAGGAGTGTGTCCAGATGATTCTGGAATATCTCCAGTGAGGGACACTCCACAGCCTCTCTGGACAATCTGTCCCAGCTCTCAGTCACTGCACAGAGAAGAAGTTTTTCCTCATGTTCAGGTGGAACTTCCTGGGCATCATTTCTGCCCATTCCTCTTGTCCCATTGCTGGGCACCACGGAGCAGAGCCTGGTCCATCCTCTTGACACTTCTGCTTTAGATATTTATACACATTCAGGAGATCCCCTCTCAGTCATCCCTTCTCCAGGCTGAACAGACCCAGCTCTCTGAGCCTTCCCTCTTAAGAGAGATGTTCCAGCCCTCTAATTCCCTCCTTCAACAGCCCTCCACTCATCTTAGAAAACTAGATTTCAAAATACCGTATTTGGTATAATTGTTTTGATTTTATATTTCGAACTAGGATAGAAAAAGATGCCTCTACTATTTAAAAATAACTTCTGCAAAAAGAAAGAAATCTGAGAAAAGCTCTTCACAAGGGAAGGGTGAAAAAGCATAATTCCAGGCCCAAGCTTCCTCATCTTCAACAGCAACCTGCCTTTGAAGTGGTAGCTCCCCTGCCTTTCCTCTGTTCCTTACTCTCACATCTCCTCCCAGCCCTGTGCTACTCTCCCCTTCCTTTCACCAGCTCTGCTGCTCATTTCATCTCCCAGTGACTTGATTCAACTCCTCAACTCCTTAAAATCAAGCAGGAAACAAACAAATAAACAAAATCATTCCAGATTTTTAGATCTGTTTACTATTTTCTAGGATAGGGAGCTTAATCAGCTCACTGAGAGGGTTCCAGCAAGAGAAGCCATGCACCTGCCTGTTCTCTGTCAGGAACCAGCTTCCTCCATCTGAAATTTCACCTTTAAAAACAACAGAGCCACCGACTTTACAGCTGTGGCTTCACTCCCAAAATACATGAGCAACTTAGAGATGTTGATGTTGCCTTCTGACTTCCAGGTCAGCTGAAGTGCTGGGGGGCAGTGGGAACCATGATGTTCTAAAACCCCAGTGAGGTGCAATATTGCAGCAAGGAGGTGCCAGGGCTGTGAGGAACTGCAGGTGGAAGACGAAACACACAGAAGAGACAGAGACTGAACAGGGGTTTAAACAGGGAAAACACTCAAGAAGCATGGCAAGGACAAAGCCACTAAAGAAAGCAAAGAAATGTGGATTATAAGACTCAGTCAAAAAATCAAAATTTTCCTGGGGCACACCCTGGAAAATGCAGCGATGTTGCATTCATTTGAGGGCTTTCCTGATGGTTCTGACAATCTCTACACCAGAAGAGTATAAAGTTCCACATCCCCCTATATACCCCCCAAAACCTGGAGGTAAAACCTGCAAAGCCACATTGGAATATTGTTTGCATTTCTATAACATTTTTCTGTCTAAATACTTAAATAATCTCTTGCTGCAAGTTTGGGGGTTCTGTCTTCCTGGATTTATTGAAATGAGATCTCACAGCTATTGCTGTTTTCCACTGCAGAGAGCACTGTGAACTTTCTCCATGAAGACAAACGTTTCTCATTTCCAACAGGTCAGCAGCACAGAGAGACTCACTGGTAGGAAGACAGGCATAAAATCAGATAAATAACATGCTCACTAGTGTGTGAAATTGATGGACTAATTTCTACCTATTTATCCTCCACACATATAAAAGCAGATTTAGGCAGGGAAAAAGAAGACATTTTATAATCATGGAATCACAGACTGGTTTGGGAAGGGACCTTAAGGATCATCCAGTTCTAACCACCCTGCCATGGGCAGGGATACTTCCCACTAGACCAGGCTGCTCAGAGCCCCATCCAGCCTGGCCTTGGTCACTTCCAGAGATGGAGCATCCTGTGCCAGTGCCTCACCAGCCTCACAGTACAGAATTTTTTTCTAATATCTAACCTAAACCTACCTTCAGTCTGAATATTCCGCAGTCTATGTTGCCCTACGCTATTGACAAATAATCAGCAGTTACCCTGACACAGACATGAAATTCACTCAGAAATTAGAGGCTACTATTCACATTCAGATCATACCCCCAGCTTCATGTTCTGACACTTAAAATAGCTCCCCCTGACGTGCAGCAAATGACAGAATGTCAGAGTACAAAGCTCCTCCTGTCATTCCCATTCCTGTTTACAACCCAGCAGCCGCAGCTCAGGGTGCAATTTCATCTTACTCTCAGAGCAGTCTAAGGAGGGATCGCTCCGTGTCTCCTCATCCTCAGAGGAAAGGCAGAGCAGGGAGCAGATCCAGCTACAGGAGGGAAGGGACAAGGCAGGGAAATGCTGGCTGGCAGCTCTCAAAGTTCTTCCTGAAACGTTCACTGAAGATTAAATCACATCAAACACAATTTGATATCTGTCCTGACACCATGCCTCGACTAAAAGGTGTAACTCAGCCTCCAAATTGCTGCAAACTGAATCAAAATATTAAGAAGTTTAAAAACACCTTTCCCTAGAAGTTCTTCATCTTTCATTCCCCTGAAATGTTTGGTTTGTAATGCAAAATACAAAGCAATATTTGCTTTTCAATGTTGCAAATAAACTCTCCAATGTGATGAGGCTGAAAGGCTTGACTGCCATCAAATTTCAACACCTACAGAAATCTCATCCCCAGAAATACTTGTCATTTTTTTGGTAAGAGATGCATGAAATTTGAAGAATTGTACACCAAATGTGTACACTTGTATTATTTCTACAGGGTGTCTGTATTGTTTTATTGGCAATGCTGAGATATACCCATCAAAGGGATAATATGCAGTCCTCCGCTTCACTAGATGAGACACATTAACTGGCCTAATTCACAATAAAAACTTGTCTAAATACAGCTTTTAATTTAGCTGGTGTAGTAAAAATGACAAAACCTAATTGTGGTTGTATTTCTATTACTATAATGGTGCTTTTTATGGGCACAGAGAATTTTGGATGGGAAGAGAAGCCACATATCCATGCAAAGTACTTTTCTATCAACAAAATAGTGTTTACACTAAGGTTTCTTTAAGATAATGAGACACAAGGGGGAAAGGTCATACATTTAATCTGAAAAATGCAGAATATAAAAGGTGAGCCTAAAAAACTGCCAAGTGAGAAAGTTATGATTCAGGAAATGCAGGTATCTTCCTCCTACTGAAGAGGTCCAAAGAAAATGTCATTCAGCCATCACTGATTCTGGTCAAGATGATCCAGGAGAGAGGAAAGACAACAGCAATTTTACCTGAGTTTTACCTTAAGAGATTTACAAGCTCATGAATAGCATGTGGAACATTTTCAGTTTACTCCAAATCCACAAGCAACTGAAGGTAGGCTATGTTAAAAAAAAAAAATTTAAAAATCCAGCTCCATGAACAAGAGCTCTGTATTTTCTTTACTCCTCAAAAGTATTTATAAGAGAAACTGGTCATATTTTTACTGGAATTCCAGGAAATTTTGGCCCTTAACCTCAACAGCTGAAGGACTGTACTCAAGAGTTATGTCTTGGTGCAGAACAAATTCCTTTTGGTTATGACAGACTGAGTGTGGCAGTGATTAGAAATCACTGTAATTCTGCTGCTTTTCCTTCCTTGGCTCTTAATTTACATTAAAAAGGGCTTTGTGAGGCATATTTACTGTCCCAAGTACACTGTTTTTCAGAAGTGCTCTGAAGATCCTCACAAACGTGTCCAGAGCAGGCTGGGAGGGGGTGGAGGGGACACTCACTGTGCCCTGTGTCACAACTGTCCCTGCAGTAACCACAACTTGTCAGAGGCTGATGAGAATGAATTGCAACCTAAATGTCACTCACACAGTTCAGTACTGAGGCAGGATAAACCTTTGATAAGGAGATTAATGCTCCCAGACAAAAAAGGGAAAAATATTTCTTCCTTTCCCAAAGTTTAATTGTGTACAGATTACTAGCAAAGTTTTGCAGCATTTAAATATATATTTGGATTTTTCACGTCTTTCCATCACAGACTGCGTGGAAAGAATCTGCACAAGAAAGATGTGGTGTTTCACTATATCTCAGAAGGAAAACCCCTTGGCAGTCAGGACCAGGGGATTTTAAAACTTGTATTTGTGATGGACAGCAAGACTGATGAACTGAGGAGGGGCAGATGGAAGCAGCTTAGGAAAATGGAAGACTTGTTCAACACTTTCTTTCCTTGTTCATAAAATATGCCTGAACTGCTCCAGAACAGAAAAATACATAAAGTAGTCAATAAGAAAAGACAACAAATTTATTTTTATTTCACTGCTGATTGAAAGAAAATATAAGAGAATTTATGTCTTTAATATTATCAGTAGGGAAAAAAATGGAAACAGTACAGTAGAAAGACTAATATTAAACTACAACAAGTACTTGGGAAGGAAACCCCCCTGCACAGAACACCTATTTTAAAGCAGGGCATACTGCAGAATTTCCACTTGCAGCAAATGACTTTGCTGCTTCTCAAGACTTTTGTCGCTTCCTGAGGATCTCGGACCATTACATGAGAGAGATTTCAAAATGAAGGCGCTCAGTTGCTCAAAAGTTTAATGAGAGCTGAAATTGTTGCAACTGCAGCATGTGACTCAGAGCACAGCCCCTCCCAGTGCAGAACAAACCTTGTGCTGATTACAGCCCAACTTCCTCTCCCCTCGAGTCCACACTTGGTCACACGCTGAAGTTAGCACCATGTTGCAGATAAAGCCAATTTCCAAACCCTGAAAGCTACAGAGGGTTGGTTTTTAACGGTGACTGCTTCACAGATCCTGAAGTTCAAAACAAAACAATACAGTAAGAAAACTCATGGCTTTCTGCAAAGTTGTCCTTTTAAATCCAAATGTTGACCTGCCCCTAAGTCTGAGGAAGGTGTGATCAGCCATCATTACAAAGATGCACTTAATTCTCTGTGTGCAAGTGATCTCTAGCATCACACACACACAAAAAAGCCCATGAGCTCAGAAAATCTGATTTCTTAGTAATATCCAGCTTCTACTGACCCAGAGGGTTCTCAGTGTGAGATGGATGTGGCAGAGTGTCAAACTGGCACTTGGAAGCTACACAGCAGGACCAGGAGGCACAAAAGTCCACATTTCTCACTAAATGCACAGCACAAAAAGGACTTCGGGAACTTCTTAAAAGCTGCTGCCTGTTTTCTACTCAATAAGAATACTAGTATGTGCTAAAGGATAAGTTACCTTGAACATTAAAGCAGAATCAGAGGAGCTCACAAGTGGTGAAATCCTCAAGGAATCCTGGTCTGCAGCTGAAAACTCCAGAGGTTCTAATTTGTGGCATCTCCCTACTGAGAACATGTAAAGGATAGTTCTTGAAATGGTCACGATCCAGTCAGAATGGGCGGACTTTGCACAGGTAAATAAAATATTCTTAAGCAATTACAACTCTACATCACATGGGTGAAACACACATCTCAGAGAAAGGGATGTCGGATCCCCTTTCACCCAAGAGATGGCCACATAATTTGGGGTTTTTTGCTAACAAGGTTTATAAAAACAGTTGCTTAAATTTGCTCCAAACTTCCCCTCAAGAGGATCAGCATAACGCTGGTGGAAAATTTTAGTCAGAGCACTTTGTCAGTTTGAGCAAAGTCAGAACAGAACACTAAACCTACACATAAAACAGTACTAGATTTACCTGTAGTGTGTACTTACTACTCTTGATTTAGTATCAAAAGACTTCCTGTACAAAGGTACATTTAAAAAAACCTAGTTTTACATTAACTTATCTAAGGATAAAACATTAATTTTAATTTAGATAAAAGATATTCAGTGTATTCACAAGAAGCTCTGTGATTGTGTAATTCATCACAACCTCTTCTTGTATGCACAGCCTACCTACCTCTTACTTCCACTGGGAGTCCAACTAACAAAAACCAAGGAAGAGCTACTAAAGCAATTGCTATTTAATTATTAAGATGAGCTTACTCAGCACACACACATTCCACAGTTATTTCCTGTCTAATAGTAACTCCTATAAGTTTATCTCCTGTTGATTTGCACAAGCCTCATCCAATCTGAACATAGCAACAGCTTGGACTTTATGGAGGACTATAGCGAAGTTCTGGCAGCTGTGACCAGGTAAAACACCTCCCACAGCTTTCTGCACAGGCACAGCCCAGCACTGAGGATTTCCCCACCTGGCTGGGAAATGTGCTTCATCCTGCTGATGAATAATCCAGCCCAAGAGAGCTGGGACCAGCAAAGCCACACTTTGTTTACAGAACCACAGAACGGTCAGGCCGGAAGGGTCCACAGCAGGTCACCAGGTCCCACCTCCCTGCTCCAGCAGAGTCATCCCAGAGCACACCGCACAGGAGTGCGTCCAGATGGTGCTGGAATATCTCAGTGAGGGAGACTCCTCAGCCTCTCCGGACAATCTGCCCAGGGCTCGGTCGCCGCACAGGGAAGTTATGTTCAGGTGGAATTTCTGTGCATCAGGTTCTGCCCATTGCAGGGCACCACCGAGCAGAGCCCGGTCCATCCCCTGACAGCTCCCCTATCTGTACCGACAGACACTGATGCGGTTCGGTACCTGCCTGCACTCACACGCGGGGGGGAGATGAAACGCGCTCTCCCTTCCAGACACACCGAGGAGGAGCCGCGTCACCGAGCTACGGCCCTCCCGGCGCCTCTCTCGTGTTTTACAGCTCGGATCGGAGGGGGGCATGAACCCGGAGCCGCGGGCGGAGGGGGAAGCGCCGGACCGCCGGTCCCTCACACCGCCGGTGCCTGCTATCCCTCACACCACCGGTCCCAAGAGTCCCTCACGCCCCGGGCCGGCCGGACCCTCGCGGCCCTCACGCCCGTTGCAGCGGGTAACGGGCTCCTGAGGCGCCGCAGCGAAGCGAAGCCGGAGGACGGCGCGCCGCTTCCCGCTCGCTCCGCTCCGCTCCCGACCCGCCTCTCCCCGCCTTCCACCCATCCTTCCTTCCATCGCTGCCGGCCGCGCTCATGCGCCCTGAGCGCTTCCCCCGCACCTCCCCCTCGGGGCCGGGGCCCGGGCGGGGCGGGCGATGTGGCGGCAGCGGCC
>VXBU01015863.1:51291-138024 GCA_013400315.1 Bombycilla garrulus | reverse complement strand
TGGGAGGTGCCGCTGTGGTAACCCGTACCCAGTCCTGCCGGGTCTGTGTGGTGCGGGTGTGGGGGACTCCGCACGATTCACCGACATTTGCCATTGTTTTGTCGTGAGGTTTTATTGCGTGAATATTATTATTACTGTTATTTTCGCGTTGTGCTTTATTTTAAGTGTAGGGGTAAGGCCCAGTGTAATCTGTGAAGAAGCGCCGTGCCTAGTGCCACCCACTGTGTCCCTCACAAGCCACCCCCCAACCCCTCACATTTCTGTCCCCCTCAGAAGCCGCCACTGTCCCCATCAAAAGTCACCGGCTCTCCCAAGCCACCCACTGTCCTGTTCGCAAACTACCCATTGGACCCCTCCCGAGCCACCCACTGTCCCCCTCAGAAACGACACACTGTCCCCCTCAGAAACGACACACTGTCCCTCAAAAGCCACCCCTATTCCCCTCAGAAACCACCCGCTGTCCCTAAAAAACCACCCCCAAACTGCTCAAAAGCCACCCCCATTCCCCTCACAAGCCACCCAGTGCCCCGCTCCCAAGCCAGCCCGCTACCCTCTGTCCATCAGGGACTCACATGTCCAGATCCTGGTGGGTTTTGGCTCAGGCCCTTTGTAGCTGCTGTACTCCCTCGTCTCGATGTGGTTTGAGAAAATTAAAATGGCCATTATCATTGCTTTAGGCTGGCTTCTCGTCGCGATTATCCGCTTTGAATTAAATACCTGAATAGGGCTTTATGTGTCAAAATGCAAGTATTAAAATAGAAATTAAGAATTACAAGATTTCTCTTGTTTTTGTGGAAAGCTAATCTGGCGCGTTATCTTTTCATTAAGGACAGCTCTAGAGATTAACATCTAATCCCATACATGTTTTCAGTGTGCTTTTAGATATTCCACCTAAGTCACTCCGAAGCAGCTGTAGAATCCTTGGAATGTGTTTAGGGATGCGTTTAAATCTTTTTTGCCAAGGTTTTGTTGCAAATGGGCTAAAACCCACGTAAGGGAAGGCAATGTACTTTACTGGGTCTGGCTCTTTTTTTCCTTCTCCAGATCTTGGGGGGGTTTTTTTGTCATTGCTGGCTCTTTTGGAAACTCAGGAAGTTGCTTGTGAAAAGAGTGAGTTTTTTTTTCACTCAGGGACTCATGCCCTGACGTGAGTGTGGCTTTGTGAGCCAGCACAAAACCCCAGCAAGCTCCTTGGTGCTGTCTGCAAGAGTTCCCTGGTCTGGTTTGCTGTGCGGGTGTGCAGACAACTGCTCTGGCACAGGGGCTGCTGTGGTGATGGGAACAAACAACTGGGAAAGCAGTTGCATCTGTTCCCATAAACCAGTTTGTGCAGTGACCCTGGCTGTGCTGCCAGGGAAGGATTTAGGGAGCTAACTGGAGCTTGGAAATCAAGGCCCTGATAACTTTTTTTTTCTTGTTTGTTTTCTTTTTTTTTTTTTTTTTTTAATTTATTTCTTCATGTGTACTCAGTTATTTCTCAGCCAAGCAGAAACTGGTCTTGCATAATTTCTCATTTGTGCTTCTCCAAAAGAGCCTGTGGCACAGATGGAGGATCTCTGTCCCAGAATTACCCTGCTGAAAGGTGTTCTTACACGTGTGTATGTCTTTCTGTTCAGGTATTTATTACCAGTATTTTTAATTTGTCAGGTTCCCCAGTGAAAGTGCAGCCAGTAGAGCAGAGCCCATGTAGTGGCTTGTAGAATTCTGTTGGAGTGAGTCCAGAAGAGGCCACGAAGTTGATAAGAGAATTGGGACACCACCCCTACAGAGACAGGCTGGGAAAGTTGGGCTGTTCAACCTGGAGAAGAGAAGGACTTGTGGAGATCTCAGAGCGCCTTCCAGAATCTGAAGAGACCTGCAAGGAAGCAGCAGAGGAGCTCTTCATCAGGAACTGGAGTGACAGGACAGGGGGGAATGGGGACAAACTGGGAAAGGTTTTTAATTTAGGTTAGATATTAGGAAGGAAATTTTCACTTTGAGGGTGCTGAGGCCCTGGCACAGGGTGCCCAGAGCAGCTGGGGCTGCCCCTGGATCCCTGGCAGTGCCCAAGGCCAGGCTGGATGAGGCTTGGAGCAGCCTGGGACAGTGGAAGGTGTCCCTGCCCAAGGCAGGAAGGTGGGAAGAGATGATCTTACAACCCTTAATGTTCTACGATTCTATAGTTTTGTTGTTCTTATAAGAGATGATTTGAGAAAATTTTGAATGCAATCCTCCAAGATTCTGTGATTCAAAAAGACATAATCTGACTTTATTGCATGATCAAGTCTGATTGACTTGATGTTATTAAAGTTTATGGATGTCTTATATTCCTGTAAATCAGATTTGTCTTGATTGTAATAAAATCTAGGGAAGGAATTATTTCTGTAGAATTATTGGGAGTTTGTCTCTAAGTTAATTTTGTTGAATATACCATTCCCAATTATTTGAATGTACTCAGGTTCTTCAAGATTAGCTTGTTTATGGGCACATTTTCCAACATTTCTAATTTTAGATGCTTTGATGGGGGCTTAGTTTGATATAAATTTTATCTGTATGTGTGGTTGCAGCTGTTATTACCAGGTGCATGCCTGTTAAGTATAAGGTTTGTTCTCCATTTGGAGTATCCAATAACTGCTCAGATTAACTTTGGATCATACTTGCCAACAAGCTTTATCACTGGAATTTTGTTAAAAGCAAAATGTAGAATGTAAAGAAACTTTAAATAAAATAAAGGATGTTTGTGTATGGATATTGTGAGCAAATTAACATGTAAAAGCTGAAACACTTGCAATGGTTGGAAGTATGAGAATTACTGGTTTTTCTAGTGTAAATATTGCACTAAAGGGCAAAGTTGTGTACTCTGAAGAGTTCAATGTTTTTAACACTAACCTTTTCAATATAAAAATAATTGGAATAAAGTCATATCCTGGAGCTAATCTGTCTTTTTTTTTTTTAGATCTGTAGCTTCAGCTCTTTTACATGTAGAGACCCTAAAATCTTCTTTAATGAAGATTTGGACCCTGTGTGATTAATTTAAATCTAATGATATCAGGTTCTTTTCCTGCAGAGAGCCTTAGAAATAGCTCAGATACCCTGAGGCGCTCCTCTGTTAGCAGCTGGGGAAGAGTTTTGCAGAGAGGAGTTTGATTTTGAGGGAGGAGAGAGGATAAGGACAGAAGAAGCTGGATAAGGACAGAAGAAGCTGCTTCATTTCAGTGGGGGAACCTTGACTGGATGGATATGCTAACATTTTTCATCTTGGTAAATTTTCTGTGAATCTTCTGTCCATGTACAGTGATCTGTTCTGTACTTTGGTGCTCTGGCAACATCTCCTGCTGGAGCACCCTTTCCCCCTGGACACTGGAGGCTTTTCCAGCTCCAGGCTTCTCCTGTAACCACTGTAAAATTGAAAATGCAAAACCCCAGGCACAGGGTTTTGTCTCTCGTTTCTCACCAAATCCTCTGGAATTTGGTGAGAATTGCCGAGGACATATTGCAGAGGGAGATAATTAATCTCTGAGAAACTGCCTCCTGTCTCTCTGGCCCTGAAAATCTTATCAGTGGAGCAAATGCTGTGGCTGTCACACCATTCCTTCAGACACCAGCTTCTATCCCAGAACTTCTGGGATGTGGAGCACAGTCACTTGGGATCACAGAACACACTGGAAAGAACCCATTCCTTTGAATGCAGCAGATGTTCCTGAGAACTCCAGAGGTCTCCCTCTGTTGATTCCAAACATTCAGCCAAAACTTAATGACTTGCCAAAATGCAAGCACAGAATTATCCACCAGTTTCTCATTGCTGACAGCTGTGCACGGAAAAGGGTGCCTGGATTTTTATTTATTTCTTCTCGTGTGTTCAGATGACACTTCCTATAACAAATACGAGCAGGTAAGTAAGGAAACTTACTTCTTCAAGTTAAAACCTATCACTTATCTTGTCATGAAAGCACAGACACTTCCCAGTATTCAGAGGGAAAACCAGACAGTGAGATACACAATGTGAACATTAGAAAAATTGCAGTATTTCCATTACTGGTGTGATACAAGGCACACAGACAAGACTCCTCCTGAAGGTGTAAATTTCTTACCAGGAAAATAACTATAATACAGAATAATGTGTAACTGCCTTCATTCCTGGTATTGCTTCTGAATGCCAAGTCCTGAGCTTTTTTAGCTGTCAGCCTCATTCTTCTGCAAATAGCACAATCTAGTTAATATTTTCCACTTGGAGCCAGCATGCAACAGCTCGTACAGATTCAGATAAATGGTGCCAGACAGCGACTAGCTGGGTGGCAATATTAACCTAGAAAGCTGTTAAAGAGCAAGAAACACATTCCTGTTTAAAAAGGTGATTGTTCCACAGGCTGGACAATGATTCAGAGACAAATTAGCTACAGGTATCGGTGTGTGTTTTCTCCAAGCGGGCAGACAGTCACTATGCTTAAAGCATAAAAAAGTCTTCATTTGTAGCTAGTAAGGGGGTGCAGATTCATGGGTATTTCTAAAAAACACATTGATGAAAAGCTGCAGGAGCAACTGAAATAGAAAATCTGTCACAGCGCAGCAGACACGGTGCAATTTTGTGTTAGCAGCTCTCCCAGCTCTGTGTAACTTCAGCTGGAGTTTGGTGTCTGAGCCTTCTAAAATTAAAATCCTGAGTATTCTGATTACAGTGGAAGTGTGTAAGAATATTAAAAAGGGACTTTGGTTTCCTAGTTACAAGTGTGCTCATCCCAGCTCATTGTGTATTGAGAAATTCAAGAAAAACCAAATGGAGAGATAGATGATATGGCAAGTACTTTCTGTAATTCTCTCCAGACAATATGTTCAAGCAAGGAAAAGCAAGAAAAAATAATTTCCTGGTGCTTATTATCAAAGACAAAAAAAAAAAGAAAAAAAAGGGAAGGCTTATGTTTTGGTTCATGTTTAACAAAGTTAATTTCCAGGAAGAACAAACGGAATGATAGTGCAAAATTTTGCTTTAGTACAGTAATGCTGTTAATGTTATGCTTTCCTGTAAATGTGGCTTTAGGGACTGAGTTTCTTGGCAGAAAGCAACGTGACCGTAGCCTCAGTTCTTGAGAAGGTTCATGTAAGTGAATCAGAGAGAGCAGCAGAGGGCTGTTAGGGCTGTGGTGCACTGGAAGAGTGAGCTTGATGCTTTCATTCCTCAGTATCAGTCAGTTTGGCCTCAAATGACAAATCTCCTGGGGTTAGAGATTCCACAGAGATGGACAGCAATTCCCAGAATTTCAGCGAGTCCATTTGTGTTTGTGCCTTGCTGAGATGCTGGAAGCGTGTGGTGTATGTTGAGTAGATAATTTTTCTTTTCAGCAATTGTATCCAGGTGTTAGAGGTGATCTCTGGTAAGTTCTTGTCAAGTACGAAGTGCAAAACTTAGGAAGTAAAGGTACTGGCTTGCTGAAAAAATATGTTTTCATTTCTTTGTTTCATCAGATAGTGCCAGGATGTCACTAATTTAATTTCTGATGTTAAAATGATGGTTCTTAGATGACAAAATGTGTGTTTCAAAGAGAATTTGCAATTTATAACAACTTCAGACTTATTCTTGTGCCTTTCTGTGCACTATAAAGACACACCCATGGTGTGAGGTGAGGAAATAACACTTGCTTTCAGGTCATGAACAGAAGTTCTGCCCTGTGACAGCTGAGGATCAGCTTCGCAATTCTACGGCCTGAGCACTCTGATGTCATCTCCACATGGATTTATTCATTACTGAGGGGAAGGCTCAAGTGGCGTAGCAAAAATAGCCAAGATACAGAATTATAGATGTCTTTATGTTCAGGCTACTGACTGAATTTATTGTCCATTCTGGGCTGTAACATCACATTCCATGCATGATGAATTCAGCCCCCAAATCCCCAAAACAGAATGGGGATTTATTTATAAAGTGTTGCTTTACAGTTCTGAAGGACAGAAGCAGCGCACTGGAAGAGGCCTTTCCGCCTGACCTGCTTTTCTGCCAGTTTAACACTCCTTCCCCCAGTTCCCTGTGGCATTCATCACACAGGGCAAGAGAGAAGCTCACACATGAGCTGCACTGTTTTGTTTGTCAGACCCTTGATGACTTCTTACAGCATCTTCCTTGGTGTTGTCATGGATCTTCTTGAGGGGGAAAAACCCCACAAACTTTAAAAAAAATTAAAAAGTTTTAATGGGCAGAACTATCCAGATCTACCAAGAGCTCACCAGAGTAATTGCACAAAGGATAAAGATATGCAGATAAATCTGGCTTTAAGCTTTTTTTATTTTTGTACTTTGTGATGTTCGTGTGTCTGAAGCATTATTGTCTGGACTGTACATTTCACTAGCTGTGAGAGCTGATGGCTCAGGACTAGGAAAAGCTTATGTTGACATTTGGCCTTGGGCTGAAATTGCATTCAAGGTTATGCAGGTGTGTTTTGGTGCTGGGCTAAAAGATTATGGCGTTTATCTGGCCAATTAATGACTAATTAAAGCACAGAAAATACTGAGTCTGAAAGTGGCATAGAAGGGCTCAGCTGTGGCATTTCAGTGTAAGTTGCTGTTGTTCCTTCTCCTCTTGAGGTCTCCTCCTATTTCCAGAGTAGCACAAAGTATCAGTGAAGTTGTCTCCAAATACAAAAGGGAAGTTCCCTGTTGGAGAGGTGGTGAAAATACAAATTTCCCTTTGCATGTGGACAGTGAAGTGGGAAAAGGCAGAGGGATGCAAGGATGGCATAGAGAGGAATTGCAGCTGGAACCTGACACTCTCACAGGAGAGATTAGCATTTTCCAGGCTAATCTAGAGTAGCTGAGGGATCTGACCCCTGCAGTCTTGTCAATGGACTCTCCAGTTACCCTAGGGACATATTTTTTTCCCAGGAATCTGCAGAAATGTGTGATGTACAACAGAAATTCTCTCCCCTCTGAGGCTGCTCAGATACCTGGATATGGGTTTTTCCCCCCTTAAGCAGGAGATTTTTTCATTTAAATTAGGACTGTAAAAGTTCTGTGAATATGTAAAGTCTCTTCATTGGAAACTTTTTCCCCATTGCTTCCCAACTGCTGCAGACCTGAGAGCTGCTCTGCTCTCATTTTATTTATTAGGACTGCACTGGAAGAGAGAAAGCGAGAGTGGGACCTGGTAATTCATGGCATATTTGACATCCTATTTTAAAATGGATGATAAACAGATTTTGGATTTATTTTATATCTTTAATTGCCAGTGTCACTCCTGGGGACAGGCTGGCATGTGTGGCACTTTGGGTGTTGCCTGGCTTTTGTGTCTGGGACCTGCAGAAGGGCAGATCTGACCACGTTGGCCTGAGAGAGATAAATTCTCCACTGTACCTGCACAGAGCTGCAGTAACCAACACTGTCTTGGAGTTTCTGCTGGCCAAATATTTTTGAGAGATTATGTCTGGAATTATTTTGCTGTAAAAGCTAAAATGACACACTTTGTTCCCTCGTATGTTTCATCATTCCCTCTATTTTAGGTCAGATGATTCATCTCTGCATTACTGGTTCTGCATTTCCATTGCCTTAATTGGGTCTTTCAGAGTCATTACAGTCTGTATAGAATTGTCAATGCTATTTCTAACAACATACAGATTTCTTCTTTCCTTTCATTCCTCCTTTCCATGGCAGGGGATGCGGGAATCAGATGACCTTTAAGGTCCCTTCCAGTCCAAACCATTCTGTGATTTTTCTCTTCCTCCCTCCTCTCTGCTTTCCCTGATGCCCCCTCCTCACCTTGCTCACTCCCAGCTGGTTTTTTTTCCTCCTGTCTTTGCTGCAGCCCAGCTTTTCGGGGAGCGAGCTGCATTTCACTCACTCTCCTGCTGAAAGGTGACTCGTTTTCTTTACCCACCAGAGACTCCTCATGCTGTTTTAAGGTTCAGCCAGGCACGTACAAAAATCCTTGCAGGTAAACGCTGTCAGGAGATGCCCCGGGCCAGCACATTTATTGAGTGTTTCAGATATTACACCAGCAGTTATTGTCATTTTCAGCCCCCCCCCAGCGCACAGGGGGTGACGTGGTTGCTTTTCTTCCCACCTTTTCCCAGCCAGGTGCCTGCAGACACCAGGAACAGCCCCCACCCGTGTGTGCCAGCACAGGACAGCACTTGCTTCTGTGTGCAGTGATTAAGAGCTGGGTTTAACCTAATTGCACCTCCATATGTCAGTAGGGTGCAGCTGCTGGGCGTGGAGAGACCACGGCAAGTGCTGGAGTTAACCACAGCTTATCAGATTATCACTGGCCACCTAAACTGAAAAATCTGGCTGGAAACATGTTTTTAGCCAGCGGTGAACAAAATAAAGTACTAAGAGGAGCTTTTAATATTTAAAAGTGCCATCCAGGAGGTCTGATTGCTCTTAGATTTGTATTCAAAGGGGCTGTGTGCATTCACGGTTGAAAGGAAGCATTTGAAAAGGAAGAAATTTGTCATTGCTACTCAAAGAGAAATTTTCTGTTTGGGATTTTAAAATACCAAGTTAAAGAGGACCATTAATTACAATCATGTAATACAGCTCTGCATGTAAATAATCCTCATTAACCCTGCACTAAATTTAAAGCTTTCTGGTAGAGCTGTGCCTTTTCTGCTTGCTTGAAAGATTTGAACCTTTCAAAGCCATCTCTTCTCCAGTTAAAACTTAGGAAAGAATGAGCATTTGCTCTCAAAATATTTTAAGCAAAAAAAAAAAAAAAAAAGGTAATTAATGTTAAAGTTTCCAGGTCTGGTAGCTATAAATTCAAGAAAGAAGGAAAAGGAGGGTTATTTTAAAGGTGAGGATTATTAAACTCTGGAAAAATTTGCTGAGGGATGTGGTGGCTTCCCTGTCACCAAGACTGGGTTCCTGTGGAGGTTGTGCCACAGCTGCTGCCTGTTTCCCAGGTGTGTGAGGTGTTCAGAGCCTGTGGGAAAGTTTCAGCAGGGAATTTTCCCCCACAGATCCCCTTGAAGCTCCAAATGGGGGCAGCCCTTCAGGTGATGCTCAGGTAATATTTCCAGGTAATGTGGAGTGAGCACAGCCAAACTCTTGATTCCTGCTAAGCTGCCTACTGGTTGTTGTCACTCAGCAGCTACAGAGTTTGGTGAACTAAGGAGGCTGGAGTTTCCTAAACTGCTGAAATTTCTGGACATCTGTTTAGCTTCAAGATTGGGCTCACCGGAATAAAACCTGGGTGAAACTTTGAGTTGTGTCACTAACGGATGACTTAAAAATAATAAATTCAGGGCATTCTCTCAAGATAGAGCAATAATTTTCTGTTGCCTGGCAATGTCTCTGGCACGGAATACAGAGCTGGGAGTTTATTTTATGATGCTGTGCAGAAAAATTTGTTTACAGTTTTCCACTGTGATTCCCCCAAGAGGAAGAACCCATGGCTCATACAGAGAGAGCAAACATTAATGACACCTTCTATTCATCTTGGCAAATTTATGACCAAGTTTCCATTCCTCCTTCTGTATTTCCAGAAATATTTATGCAGAGACTTGTGTTGTCTCAATTCATCCCACTTATTTTCAGTGGGAATTAGTTTGAAACTACTCTGAACAGCTTATTATAGCACAATTTAAATTTTAGTTGATTTTTATGTACTCCTTTTTGAATAATCCTGTCTTCACATGGCAAGGAAAAATCTTTGCCCATTTTTTTTCATGGAGGAATAAGGAATTTTCCAATGTATTTCTAGATGACATTTTATTAACCATACAGTATATTTTGTATCATTTAAAGGGAATGTTATTCACCCATGATGGCCTGTGCTTGATAGAAGAATGTCAAGATCTAAATTTCATAATTTCCTTCAGGCAAGTGAGCTGCTATATCCCTCCCAAAGAATAGTATTTACTATCGCTTGTAGGATTGGGATAATTTTGTGACTGAATTAAGCCCCGGCAACAGAAAAAAAAAAAAAAAAAGATAAATCAAATGCTTTGGGCTGGAATAATTTTTTCCTATAACCTGGAATAGATCCAGCCTACATTTTTGGGGGAATACATTAACACTGGAAAGAGGCTCGTATGAACTGACTCCACAAAGAAGGTCATGCAGTAAATCATCCAGAGCTGTTCTGGTGACAGTCACCTATTGCACATTTAGAAAGCAAACGCCTGCTAAAATCAACTGTTTGAAATACTCAGAATTTCTTGTCTCCACTGGTATTTTAACATTTGGTCAATCCCTGTGATAACTGTAACCCCCAAATCTCCTTTTACGGTCAGTTCCATCGGAGAGGATCCAGCTGATGAAGGGAGAGCTGATCAGAATTAGGCTTGGCTGGTGATGAGCTCAACAGAGCCAGCCAGATTTTGTTCTTGTTTCCCTTTTGTTTACATGGTAACTGTCTCTTTCCTCTTCCCATACACATGAATGTCATGTAGCACAGCAGAGATGTGCTGCCCTTTGCCTGCCAGCAGAAGTTTCTAATAATTGAATCACTTCAATGCTGAAATTTAGAGGCAAGACTTTTCAAGGGAAAAAAAAAATTAATATGCAACCAGTTGGACTTTGTGACATGTCAAGACCACCCTGTCACTCCTACATCTTAAAAATAATCAGTTCTTTTCTTCTTGTGGGAAAGGTGATGAAGTTATCTAAGGCATCAGAATTCACTGTTCGAGGCACAGATTTTTTTTGCAGCATCTTGATGGTTTGAAGCAGAACCTCAGCAGCAGCTTCTTTTCATAGTAGAGGGAAAAATAATTCAGACATCAAACTGATCCTAACTCAGTCTGTTAAATACTTTTTGAAGAGGACAGATTTTTGAACTGCTCCTTCAACACAGGAAAAACGGAATAAGTTTCATTTGTTTTCATAGCAGCTAATTGCATAATGTGATTTAGCTTGAATGCAGAGGGCTGGAAAGAATAAACAACTTAATAAGGTGCTGTGGGACTTGCCTTTGTGGTGCACATGTGAAGACTTGTTAAGGATAGAGGCTTAAAGTAAACTGGTAGATAAAAGCTTCTGCAGGGTGTTTACAGCATTCAGCTCCAGCACCCAATGTGCAGGGAGCATTTCCCTCCTCTTGGATTGCACACAGTTACAACCCATTGTTTCCTTTTTTGTTTTTTTTTATTTTTCATCTTTATCACATTTGCTTTCAGTAAAAAATGTGATGCTTAAGGAATGTAATAATCCTGGTTGAAAAGTGGGGTTTGCAAGATCAAGTTTCAACAGGTTGATACAGTTCCATCATATTAAATTTAAATATTAACAGTGTTGAATCAAGCACGATCCCTCTTGCAAGGGTTGTATCAGCTTTGCATGGATGTGTTTAATCACTTAGATATGCTTTTTTTTTTTAATGCCTATATGTATTTGTTTAAATATACAAAGCACAAATGTTTGTGTGCATATATATACACATATAGACATGCATGTATTTAAAAATAAATGTGTGAGGACAGATAGACATGTAAAGGAACAAACTTAAGCAAAACATTAACCTGCATTTAATATTCAGACTGATAGAAATGTGAAAAGTGGGGAGACAGAAGAGAGCCTAAAAGTAATTGAGATGAAAAAGACCTTTCTGTTTAGATAATCATTAGTGCTGCTCGTAGGAATGCGGAAGAGATTTTCCAAGTGGTCACTGAGTTATGTGCATAACCTTTGCCCTTTTGGGAAAACAGCCCTCTCAAATTTATTTTTAGACAAGCCTAGATAATAAAACCTACCCATTTGGTTAGGGACAAGGTAGTTGCATAATATAGGCACGTGATTCTCCAAAAAGTGGATATTTGCTTTCAAAAAAAATGAAGCTGGGCTTCCCATTTTTGTTGGTGGTGCAGCAGAAGGAAAGGCAATACAAGTATTAGTGGAATTTGACTTCGCCTACTCTTGATCAGGTCTGCCTTGGAGTGTGTTTCAGCAGCATCTGACAAGCAAAAATGTTCTGACTAATCCTTCTTTTCTCTGCCTCAAGGAGCAGAGAATTACACAGATTTTTTCAGGTGTGGATCATCCTTTGTTGAGCATTAAACCCCAGGTAATTTGCTGAGTTTTTGGCTGCTTCCTGGCACTTGCTGCAGCTCTTCAGAGTGCAGAACTGCCTCAGCCATGCCGTTTTTGACACGGAAATGTTGCTTTAGCTGTGGATCATATGAGAAATCCTTTCTTACTGGTCCCTTGTTATCCATAAAATGTCCTTGTTACCCTGAAGATACTTTTTCACAGTGAGGTTTCCATCTTGCTGGTAAGGGAAACACCTTTGCCACATCCTGAGGAAGCATCAAATACCGGCACTGACATCAGGCTAATTTTCTTAGACTGATGATTAAGGTTTTACCCATCTCCTGCTGTTTATAAACCCTCAGGGCTCATCCTGTGAACTTTTCCAGTGCCTAAATTTGTCTTAAGTATTTTTGTATTTAAGTATTTTTGTCCCTTTTGCTTCTGGAAGGACAAGGCCTTTCAACACCAGATCTTTTGCAAGCAGGGATTGATGTTGTCCCTCAGTGTTTTTCCTTTTATTTAGAAGCAGGGGCATTTAGGCAAAGTGTTCATTTATTCTCATCATCAGCCAAGCTTTGCATTCTCATTTAAGAAATTAAGGAATTAATTTTTTAATTCCAGCAAAGGCATGGAAGTTTCGTAGACTAAAGTCCTAAAGCCTTTTGTGACTTTGCCAGTGGATCCCAGTCCATCCATCCCATCACATCTCTGGGAAGAGCAGTGAACCAAAGAAAAATGTGGTAGATGCAAAATTATTTCATTTGCCCCCCACTTTTCAAGGCATGCACATGTCTTATCCCTCATTAAGCTGATTTCACTGATTCAGTAATTAAATCAGCCGTGTTGCCTTTTGGAGGAGGATGACACACCCTTGGCTCCCACCTTTCCATAAGAATTTGAGGCCTTAGATCAGCTTGTGAGCTCTGTTTCTCACATTGAACAATGCTGAATAGTATTTAGAATATGATAGAAACTAATTGCAAAGATGGAGAGCGATGAAATATGTGTGCTGATATTTATACTTGGCATTTGAGTGATAAATGAATGTTAATTACAGCAACAGTCATGCTCTCGTCATCTTTCAGTGGCAGCATTAATTTTATTGTATCCATAAACTGAAATTCCTGTCATGTTCAGCAGCAAATAACAAAGAAAATCCTCCCTGCCCCAGAGATCTTGCAGTCCAAATATCACAAAGGACAGGGTTGTGTGTCTCCTTAACCAAAGCCAGATGTTTGATTTTAAGGAGGGAATTAAAATCTATTTTCATCAGGGATTTTTTCTCATGCAGAGGGTCAGCATGGGAGAAAGCATGCAGGAAGTTCCCCTACTGGCATTTGTGCTAATTAAGGGTGCAGAACACATTCAGTAAATAACCCACTGCTTTCTCAAGCCAATAAACATTTTGAAAATCATCTCCTTGTGAGCTTTAAATATCAGCTCTCAATATCTGACAAAAAAAAAAGTTTTGTTGTGGATTTTTTTTTCTTTTAGTTAAATAGAGTGAGAGATTTTTGGCTGGGGCTTTTGTGGAAAGAAAAATCACAAAAATTGTTTTCCTTCTGTTTTACAGTGCATGACCACATATTTCTCTTCACCTGAGAATGCCAAAACCTGGTGTGAAGTTTCTTGGTGCTCCAAACATGGCACTTCCTTGCCAGGCATCTCTCATTTTTCCTGATTAGCTTTGCAAAAAAGGTGATCAGTGGTTTCTTTTACAGGCTACCAAACCAGTGATGCAATATATAATCTTTATTCCAAAGCATTTGCATTTCTGCCTCTCCTTTCAGCACTCTGGTATCACTGAAACCGCCAAAGTTTGCGTCAGCACTTGACGCCATTAGGAGGTAGGAATGATTTTCTTTTCCCGAGTACCTGGAAAATCCAAGAGTGCTGTCTAACTGAGGCAGGGGCTGCACTTTGGAGAGGGTGTGGAAAGAGCAGGAGATTTCTTGGCGCCAGAAGTGGAAATATCAGTGCTGAGAAACTCCAGGGAGGCAGAGACTCTTCCCCAGAGCGGTGTGAAACTCCCGCTCTGCGCATGGAGCCGCACGGCCCTGCTCGTGAGGGACCTGCGGGCCAGTGGTGGATTTCCACTCCTCCACTGCTCAATTCCCAGGTGCTGGTGGAACAAACCCTGCTGGGCAGCCCTGGGCAAGCTGGAGCTCTGCCCTCCCCTGCTTCAACAGCAGCTTCAGCTCAGCAGATGCTTCGGGGTGACTCCGTGGGCAAGTGGCCACGTGTCAAAGTGCAGAGGCCGAGCAGCAGAGGAGCCTCCTGCTGCCAATCCATCCTCAGGGTGGATCAGCCCAGCGCTGCAATCTGGGCAAGGCTGGATTTCTGTTCAGGCTTGGCTTGTTCCTCACCAGCACCTGGTACAAGGAGTTTGCAGTCTTTATCTGAGGGAAGGGTATGAGCAAGGCCGTGGAAGACCCAGGGATGCTTTGATTTTAATTGCATGGATGATTTAGTATCAATCTAAAAAAATATAAATAGTAATTTCAAAGCAACAGTTACACTTGACAGCCAGCCAGAACTTTCTTAAAAAAAAAAGAAAAAGAAAAAAAAAGAGAGAAGAAAAAGGAAAAGCATTTCCTCACTGTGTACAATGAGATCTGTGAAACCACCAGTGGATTTTCTGTTTGTTCGGAATCCCCTCAGAGTAATGGATTTGGGTTCAAAACTTGTCTGACCACAAAATTTTGGCAGAAATATTAAAACATGTATTCTTATCCTTGCAGCCCAAATTTCCCTGTACCTCAAACTTTCATTTAATATTTGGTTTAATTTGCTTTTCTGCCCACTCTAAAGGCTCCCCACTTCCTTTATACTGAGTAATCCAGAATTTGTTCTGCGTTAGTCACAATTACAGGTATGAACAGGGAGGAGGAAGGAAGCAATACACCTCCCCCAAACAACTTTGTTCCTTCTTTTAACAAATCTATTTAAATGTTAGTATCTTCTAATCAGTTTAAAATGTGCTGTTTTTTGGCAAACCTGACTGAATTCCTTACTCAGTATTCACACAGTAGGAGCAGGATGCTATTCCATACCTTAGGATCTTAGGATCCCTAAATCCAGTTTTGAAGGGCTCCTCCTCCTTCATGGGCTGCTCTGATTTTAGTTGAGCAGGCTCAGGAGCACACACCACAATGTGCCTTTAGGCCCTTCGAAATGACAACCTGCCTATAAACATTTAAATTTTATGCATCAATAGAAGCTCTGACACAAATAGTGAAGCAAGTTCTGGCGTTTGGACTATAGACTCACCTCTGAAACAGCTTAGGAAAATCTCTCATCAGAAGCCTGAGCTTGGATCTGTGTCTATGTGTCTGTAACTCTTAGCTGGCAATGAGGGTTAAATCTTATGTTGGCCAACAGCAAAAAGCAAATTGTGTGTTTTGGATGGTTTATTCTGTGCTTTAAATCTGCTGAACAGAGGCAGGTTTTGCATCTGTGTGCAGGAGGCAGATTCACAGGAGGAATTTCCAGTTGCGTGCACAGTCCTCTGTCCTTCCCATCTGTAGCTCAGCTGTACGTCAGATCGGATTTGGAGGGATAAAAAAAGTGAAGTCATGCTTTTTCCAAGAGGAGCAGCAGGTGCCTTCAGTCAGAAATGGGTTACGGGCAGCAGCAAGGGCACAAAGCAGTGAAGCAGGGCCAGACCTTTGGGCCGGTCACCGGTGTTTGCTGGTGGTGACCCTGTGGAAGTGGGGCTGGCGTCAGCGGCCATTCCTGAGCTTTGCTGCAGGGATCTGATGGCTCAGCCCCGTCAGCAGCTGCTGACACAGGCAGAGCCCCATCTGGAGGGGACCTGCAGGTGGATTGGCCCTTGTAGACCCTGGGGGGATGCAGAGCAGGAGACTCTCTGACTTTCTCCCAGAAAACCTCCGTGGCAAATGGCAATTCCCCCTCCCAGGCTGCTTTCCCTCAGAAACGCCTGGGTTGAGAGCTAAAAGCAAGAAGCAGGCTACGAAATGTCTCGGTTGGGATTTTCTCCCCTGCAGCACTGCCGAGTCAAGGATGAGGTGTGATCAGGTCTCACCTGGTGCCCAGCTCGTGTAGGGGACGGAGGGAACAAGAACTTCCCTGTGCTGGGATTGCACAACCTCCTCTGTCAGAGGAGGTTCAGCGTGACCTCTGCCTGACTCATGTTTTTTTCCTCCTGTTACCAATAAGAACTTTTTCCTCATGAGTCACGTTGAAACAGTTTGTGTGCGTTCAGGGAAAAAAAGAAAAGAACAAAACAAAAAAACCCCAACAAAACCTAAAGATTTTCCTGAGGAACAGTTTGTTGGTGAGACAGAACGAATCACTGGGTACTGTCAGGAACTGTTCTGCCTGCACAGTTCAGCTAATGAGCTCCTAGGGCTGTCAGGGATTTTTTTTTTTTTTTACTGTCATTTGTGTATGTCCCTTCATTTTAACACTTTCTTCTCTGAAATGCAACCGTGAAAAACACAAGTGCTACTCCTCCACTCTTTGGATGCCTGAAGCTCAGGGAAACAATGACCCTTTCAAAAACTTGCCAGTTTAGCTGTGTCCATCCTAACACAGACCTAAAATATGCTGGCAAAACTGTACTTGTTCTCTTCCACTTTCTTCTCAGGTTACACAAATGAAAGCACATTTACAGTATTGTAGCTGTGACTCTTCAGAGGTCGGAAACACTGGGATTTCTGCCCCCTGCCATCCCCAGCGGCAAATTCTACCTATGTGACTCAACAGCCCACCAGCTCAGTGGCAGTGGCAGGGAATTCAAGTCCCTGGAATCACAGACAAGCATTTTAACTCTGAGAGCTGGGTAGCTCCCGAGAAATTATTTTCTCTGTAGGGAGTAGACATTAAGGTGTTCATTGCATGTATTCATTTTCAGAAGCAGGAATAAGTTTGTATCCTGATGGCAGGAATGATCCGGTTTTTGTATTTGGCTGCGAAAAGGTTATTTCTGGCTAAGTCAGCCTGTTCCTTTCTTCTAAGACCCGTTGGCCTTGCTGATTGATTTAAGCCACGTTTGGCAGATCAGCTGCAGGCTCAAAGACAATTAAGTTTCTGTGGTTTTTGTGAAGTTTAGGAATGTAGAAGAGGGAAGAAACCTTAGCACTGCCCCACTAAGGGAAAGACTGGCTTGGGCTCAACCCTTGCTAAACATCTGAAATGCCACAGCACAGGTTTACGACTGCCCTGATGGTGAGACAAAATTCACTGGGCACCAGAAAATGGTGCAGAAATCAGATGGAAAATCAAATCTAATCTGAACTTCTTGTCACGTTCATTGGCAACGTGGTTTTGCCTTTGCCTTCCTGTCATGGTTTTGCTCATTTCCAAAGTGAGATCTTCAGGGCTGGTGAGCAGATTCCATCCATTCTGGACTTTCTCAGACTGACAGGCTAAAATCAGGCTGAAACTGGGTGAGCCTGGTGGGGTCTCAGAGTATTTACTGACAGCTGATTGTGGGAGGTTTTTGAGTGGTGGTTCTGCCCCTGTTCTCTGCCCTCGTGAGGCCCCACCTGGAATGCTGCATCCACCTCGGGGCTCCACCACGTGAGAGGGATGTGAACTTTTCAGGGACACCCAGAGGAGGCCGTGAGGATGATCAGAAGGCTGGAACACCTCTGCTGTGAAGAGAGTCTGAGAGAGCTGGGGGTGTTCATCCTGGAGGAAAGAAGGCTTTGGGGAGAACTTAGAGAACTTTTCAGTGACAAAAGGGGGCTTATAAAAAGGAAGGAGATCTGGTTTTTTATGTGGCCAAATAGTGAGGGAAAAGGGGCGGTGTTTCTAAACTGAAGGAGGGCAGGTTTAAATTAGATATTAGGAAGAAATTCTTTACTGTGAGGTGGGTGAGGCCCTGGCACAGGGTGCCCAGAGGAGCTGTGGCTGCCCCTGGATCCCTGGGAGTGTTCAAGGCCAGGTTGGATGAGACTTGGAGCAACCTGGGACAGTGGAAAGCGTCCCTGCCCAAGGCAGGGGTTTGGAACTGGATGAGCTTTTAGGTCCCTTCCTGCCCAAGCCGTTCTGTGATTCCATGATTCTAGGTTAAATGATTTAATAGTTCTCAAGCTTTAGATCCTATTCATCTACAGCAAGATGTGCTGGCTTCTGAAGCACAGAACAGTTTTTGTTATATTCCAGATGATATATTCCTCAAATCTAAATTCCCCATGAGCCCATAGTCCTGTTCCCTTTGTGCATATAAGTCTCTCTTGAAATGTCATGACCATTTTCTGCACCTGAAATAATGATTGCTTTATAGACAAAATAATACAAAGCAAGAAAGAAATGTTCCAGCAATGACCTTTCTGTGTCAAACCCCTTGCCTAGAGAAGATCAGGATCTTCTAAGTGACTAATTAAATCAGAAGTGAATCTGTCTAAAGCAATAAATGCTGAAAAAGTATGATGAGAAAGCCTGCTGTCAGCCATAATATTTCAATTACTGATAGCCCAGTCTAGGAGAGTCAAATCCCATCTCTAAAAATCTGCTTCTTGATCCTGTAACATTATCCACAAATGGATTTCGATGTGGCTTTTAGCCCTTCCTTGTATAAATGGCAAACTTGAGATGAGTTTAGACATTAGAAATGTAACTGCAGAAAGTATAAACAAGAGAGCAGGGAGAGCTGCTCAGCTCCAGATGCCTGTGCCAGGAGGACTGGGATGAGCTCCTGCCAGGCTGGAGTCCAGCTCCCTTCCAGCACCACGTAGCCAGGGCTTCTACTCTGAGCATCTCCTTTCCCTCCTCTGTTTCTCACCACCAAAGAGAGAGAGGGCAAATCTTCTGCTTCAGTCCTAAGATAGAATCACAGAATCCTTCAGGCTGGAAAAGACCTCCAAGATCATCAAGTCCAACTTTTGACCGATCCTCACCTTGTCCCCAGCCCAGAGCACTCAGTGCCACCTCCAGGTGACACCTCCAGGGATGGGGACTCCAAACCTCCCTGGGCAGCCCCTGCCAATGTTGATAACTCTTTCAGTGAAGAAATTCCTCCTGGTGTCCACCCTGAGCCTCCCCTGGCACAGCCTGAGGCTGCTTCTTCTTGTTCTGTCGCTTGTTCCCTGGGAAACAGACAACACTTAGAGGGGATAAGGGAGAAAGACCAAAAATTTATCTGTGAAATACAATGATGGTGACTAAAAATGTAGCAATATGCACTCATCCATGCATGTACAGATGTTCAGCTGTCCAAAATATCGATGAATCTGTATTTTCCCTGCAGGAGACTGAGTTGGCTTGTGCTGAGCAAGTGCAACTCATTGCAGTGGTGCAAAGAGCATGTGCGGCTGCAGGGGATGCAGGACATAATCCTGAACTTGCAGCAATTAATACAGGACAAGAATGTGGCTGGGAGATGTGAAAAGGGACAGGACAGGACCCAGGACGCATCCTTAACTGCCTGAGTGGTCTTTTCCAGTGTCTGCATTGCTAAAAAGTTAATTGCTGTGAGCCTAACTGATGGTGACTGAAGAAATAATTCTGATACAAAGTAGAACCTCAAAGAATTTGCAAATTGTGAGGTAAATCCTGAAATACACATGATTTCTGTATCCATTTCTTGTTCGGATTAACCGTTCACTGACTTTTCTCCAATTTTTATTTGAAAAGAGGGTTCTGCACATTCTGTGTTTAATTCACTACTGCAATGGAGTTCCAACTCAGATACAATCCAATTCACTTGTCAGTCTGGCATTACCTATATTTGAAATTGGACAAGACTTCTTCAGAGGAGGGACCAAGTAATTTCTAAGGGCTAAAGATCCGGTTTTTGTCAGTGCTAGCCAAAAAATTTCAATCAAGATATTTTTCCTGAAAATTTAGATAGTAAAAAAAAATACAGATCATGAAGAGAAATATTTATATTTGAATACTGAATTTCAATGATTTAAATCCTCTTTCTTATGATTATTTATTTATTTATTAGTGGGGTTTTTAAGTCAGATTTCATCCTCTGCCCAGCATGCAGCTTTGGTGCCTTTCTGACAGGAGATGTGAGTGGTGCATCTTGGACACAGCCTGGCAAGGCGTCCTGGTGCTAAGGTGCACATTGTCCTTAGAGCAGAAATGTTTCCACAGGAATTCTTTTTTTCTTTTTCAAAAAATTCTTTGTTGAAGCATTCTACTATAGAGATTTTCTTTTTTTTTTTCTTTTTTTTTTTTTTTTCCTGGGCAAGCTTTAATTTTCCTTTGTTTTTCCTCCTTTTAATTCTCTTTTCCCCTTGATGAGCTTGATATTTGATTTTCCAGGCCAGAAGAGCAGCTCACAAGTGCCTCAATGCTACACAAGGCCCCAGCTCTGCTACCTGAACATACACAAATGAGAGGGTCTGTGGTTCCAGATCCCTTTTATCCACATGAAGTTGTCTGCAAAGCTGTGATAAGTATTTACGTGATTCTCTGAACATATTGCCTCAGCTCCACGAGCTGTACCTGTGATTTTCCACCCTTTAGTGTCAGTTCCTCATAAAATATAATCCTGTGTTCACTCCTTGTCTTTGCCTGAGCCAAGTGACATTGCACTGAATTATTGTCACGTGTTGTAAAGCTCGGGGCACATCTACCTTGGGAATGTGCCTTGATTATTTAGACATGGAAAAAAAAAAAAAAGATTTTTGGTTTCTCAGACCTGATTCACGCCCTGCTTAACCAGGCTCTTGATTTCCTGGCCTTGCTCTGTGTTAGGGCGTGCTGGAATTGAGTGAAATGGGGAGCTCAGTGACAGCAGCTGGACCAACAGCTTAAACTCACGAATAAACAGTCACACAGATATTTGCTTTTACTCTTAGCTGTTTTTCCAGGTGCAGAATTAAAGACCTTCAAAGTTGTACCCCCTGATGTGTGGGCAGGAGCTGGATTCAAGATGTTCGTACCCGATATTTGAGGTGGATAAACCCAACAAACCCCCCCAGATGTGGAGTGTTTCAGGTGTGAGAGGGAATAAGTGCTTTGAAGGATAAACAGGGTGGTTTTAAAATGCCTTTTTCTCAAAGTCAGGCCAGGGGAGCCAGGTTGAACAGGCAGAAGAGGAAGATTCCCCAGAGAGAACACGAAGGAGAGAACCAGCAACATTCCCAGTGGAGCATCTTTGTTTCTGTTGCCAGCAGTTATCACCTCCCTGCAAAAGGTAAAAAACCCAGAGCACCTTTTCCCCCTCATCCAAAAGCCTGAGTGTAAGGACAGCCAAGCTCTGCCACCTTGGAAACAAAGGGATAAGAAAGGTTTATCCAGGATGTGCCCTACAGTGGCCAGGATCGTTCTTATTTCTGTTCTCATCCTCTGGGCAGCCACACGGCAGGGAAGGGGAGATGAAATTACAGGTGAGTGATGCAAACCTAACCAGAGCACAGCCTGGTTTGGGTGTTGGATAGATTTTCTTTGAAATAAACCAGCCAAAGTGGCCACTCTCTGGAGAACTGGCAATGTCCCAGCCACCATTTAAGAATCCTCTGTCAATAATTGAACAGAGAAAATTTAACCAAGCAAATAAGCAACCTTTGTTCCCAACCTTTCAGCCCCGGGCAAAATCCTCGTAATTTTCTTTGTGCCAGAAATGAACGAGGAGAATTTCTGCTCTGTCTTCAGTATTGTGCAATTTTTAATGAAATTTGTCTTTAAAATAAGCTTTAGCAGGAAATGATGTAGTAATGTGCCTGGCAAATTCCTAGGGATGCATAGGATGAAGCTGTAGAAGACATAATTAAATTTCATCTGTGGTATGAGCTGTAATTTTGAAAAACCCTAACCCAACTGTAGCTGCTAAATGAACCCCTAATTTACTCCTAATTTCTGGTTTGATTCATTTAGATGAGAAAATATCATTATTTTTTAACTGCTCTTCATGACTTTTCTTTACTTAAGTGGTTTTGTGAGTCTCAGTTACATATAAACCGTATTTCTTAGAACCTTGAAGACTTTTCTGTTATTCTGTTGAAGCCACAGCTGAAAAGAGGTTTGCAGAGATTAGGGCCGATAGAACTCCCATCCTAATGCCATTTAAAATAAAGGGTGTTGACTTTAAAATTTGGAATTCGTAGAAAAATCAAGTCCATAATCTTTTTTTTTTCATGTTTTGGAGCTTTTGCATTTCAAAATTGAGCTTGAATCTGCCCTCCATGAACCTGTTCCAACAGTTTATTTTTAAGGTTATATCAAGACAAGAAAGGAGATTTTCTTTCAGTCTTACTGCTCTCCAGTGAGAAAAGATTTTGCAGGTCACAGTGACTCCTGTGGCACCTGAGTGGCAAAGTTTCCAGAATTGCAGCTCTGTCTGTGGTATAAATGCTATAAAGCAGTTTTTTATTGCTGTTTTTTTGGTCAGGCTCTCAGCTGTGATCTGGGTTTAACCTTGAGTTCCACGGAGCCTGTTCCTGTGCAGCCTTTGCTCCCAGGCTTTCCTCTCAGTGTTTGTTTCTATTAATAAAGGGTTTGCTTTAATTGTTTATGCTATTGCTTAACATTAAAAAAAAAAAATTGATATTTTCCCTGATGGTGCTGAAAGCTGGTGATTTCTGAGACAAAATACTAAAATCCAGAAATGATAGGTGTAACATATCCATACTAATGGCACAGCCCGTGCCATTGACCTCAGCTTTGAGTCTCTGAAAACAACAGCCAGCGCATTTTAATTCCATTTGATTGTGCCATAATCCCATAGATGGGAGTAATGAGAACAGAAAGCCAATTTGCTAAAGAGCCCAAATTGATCCAAGCCACACTGCTCAGCAGCAAACTGCTGTCAGCAAAACAATTGAACTCTGTGAGTGTCAAAAGTTGTTCTGAGCGGGGTGGAAGTGATGGATGGGGCAAAGGCTGGTGGTGCTGCACCTTCTCCTGACACCTTCAGTCCAACTTCTTGAACTGAGAAGATCTTTTTGTGCCACCACAGCCTTATCTCTGAGCTTCTCTTTAGGCTTTGGCAGCCTCATTCTATACCTAGTGTGTGTGTGTGTGTATATATATATATATATATGTACCTAGTATCAATGTTTAAGTATGAAATATGACTTCATATCTGCTCTGACAGCTGTAGCTTCCAATTATAAACTGTGTCGAATTCTACACCATCTTATTCTCAGTTTCATACCTGTTTTATGTTGCACATTGCTGTAGAGACTAAGCCAGCTCAGCTGACACTGGAATTTTTAGCTTTCCAGTGCTACGTCCTCGCTCCTCAGCTCCTCACGGACAACACGAATCCTCAGTGCTCTCCTTACTCAGTTTTTCCCTTCCAGTCCCTGCTTTGCTCTTGCCAGGCTTTATGTGAGCTCTGGAGAAAAGGAGAGATCACAGGGATGAGGAACAAGGCCTCCCCTCTAACCTGATTTTATACTGTAACAGTCTGGTTCCTTA
This sequence comes from Bombycilla garrulus, assembly GCA_013400315.1. Lineage (NCBI taxonomy): Eukaryota > Metazoa > Chordata > Aves > Passeriformes > Bombycillidae > Bombycilla > Bombycilla garrulus. The sequence goes on along the minus strand of VXBU01015863.1, from coordinate 114,753 downwards.
ATACAGGAGTTTCTCTTTCTCATTTTCATAGAACAATATTTGTCCTGCTCCAGCCTCCTTCCCTGGTCACAACAGATGTTTGTGCACTTTCTCCAGGGAAAAGCTATGACCAAAATTATTTAGGTATTAATTCTGTTCCACTCTGGTTATTTAGCCATTCAGGTTACAAATTAATTAAAAAAAAACCCAAAAAACAATACCCAAACAGCAAATAAAAAAGCTGAAGCAAGATTTCTTTTTCTCCCCACACCTACATGCCTGGAAGCATTTGCAGAGAAAGGTATTCTTGGAGCAGCCTTAACACATGGCAAGGGAATGCTTTCCAAAATGCACTGGCAGCTGCCTGTTTCTTGTCAGGCACTCGCGCCTCGTGTGAGGTGTTAATGGATCAAACACACTGAATAAAGAGCAGCCCTTGATCTCTGATTCCTGCTCCAGAACCCAGGTTGGCTGTGCCTTCTCATTCTCCCAGAGATTTATCCTAAAGGTAGCCAGAGGGAGAGGTCACCTTGCTCTCTCTGGCTCACTTCTCCAGCCACGGCCTGGTCAGAACTCCATCCCCGCCCTTGGGATCCTCTCCGGGCTCAGGCAGGGTCTGGCCTTGAGCCAGGCTTTGATTCAGGCTGGGTGTTTGTCCTGTCCCTCCTGGGCACCTCCTTGCACTCCCTGCACCCTGGTTCCTGTCAGGGGTGTGGAGACCTCTCAGCTGCTGTCCCCAGAGCTCCAGGAGAGCAAATGGATCCTCCTCTCCAAAGCTCTTTTCCAAACTGCACAAATGTCTTTTGTTTAGCTGGAAAGCTAAATGTGATAAAAACACAGGATTCCTAAAGCCTGACAATTCTTTTTTGTTTTTTTTTTTTTTCCTTCCTAAATTGTTTCTAGCATGTTTCGTGTTTTCAGGCAGGAGATAAGTTGTACAAATAAGATAAGCTGTAAATGTTTTAATTGTGTGCTTGTTGTGTATATTGTGTTAGCTTCAGTCTGTCTGTTGGCTGACCCTGGTGCCCTCAGAAAAAAAACCCCAGTCCTGCTATATTTGAATCTCTGCAGCTAATTCATATTTATCCTTATTAAAGTTTCTTCTGCTTAGGCTAGAGGATGATACAGGCATTTTAATTCCATCTGATCTGTTTCCCAAATGGGACACAGGGTGACTCAGCCCCTCTGGCTTCTCTAACATCTCATTAGGAGCCAGCCTGATGTCTGTGACACGACTGTAGGTTGCTTACTGCTAATTCTTAAACTCCATCTGCTTTCGTTGCTGTCGTTGGGCTTTCTTTGTGTTGTTTGGTGCTGGGTTTTTTTTCCTACCCCTGCTGAAGTATTTCAGTTTTAAGTAAAGCATGTAGCAAGTTTGCTCCTCCTCAGAAATGGTTTCAGAACTCTCTCAGCTGAGTCCCCCAGGCCTGTGTGAAAGGAGGCAGTTAATGACCTCGTCACTGACTTTGTTTATACTCAAGGTCAATGAACCACTGCAGGTTTACAGTGATCAGTCAGGTCTGCTACAAATGCAGAGAGGCAGCAGAGGATCTCCAGGAATACCTTTAGGTCAGATACCTGGAAGTGCTTCCCAGTGATGTGTGAGTACCCAGCTGTAGCCTAGGGTGATGTCTGAAGGATGTCTTATTCCAGGCATCCACTGTGACTCATCTGCCCATGAGTTCCTCACCCTTTGTTCCCTTTATAGTCGGTGGAGATGTGATGAAGGCTTTGGCAGCAGGAGGCTGGAGCAGGCCTTTAAACTGCTTGGATGACTCTGCTCTGGAAGTGCCTATTGTGCTCTACTGTTAATTTATATTAACATATGTAAATTTCCTTAATATTAACTTGAGTTAAATTGCCCTTTTTCCCCCGCCTCGCATCTGTAGGCACCAAGAGCTCTTTGAGTTTTCTGCCAATCTTCATCCTTTCACGACCAAAGTGATGCCTGTGACAAGCACTCACTACCAATTCTTTCTTGTCTCTGTTTTTGATGTTCTTCCCAGCATCAGCCTTCCTGGGAATCATTCATCTGTGTTGGTTCTGTCACTGCTTTCTTGTAACACTGTTTTTCACTGGATACTGCAGGGAACTTCTGCTCCGGGGTGACAAGTCAATGCTGATCCTTTCCTGTTTCTGTTTCCTAGAAAAAGGCCTTTCCTTGCTGGGGTACCATCTGTGCAACTACACCCTGACCAAAAGGGTGTTTAAAATGGTTGCCTACCAGAAGTCCTATGAGAAGAACACATCCTGTGGAGGGTGGATCCCGTGGATGGCGTGTCCCCAGACTCACTACAGAACAGAGTTCCACAGCGTTGAAGTCCCTGAAACCATCACTCTCACAGATTGCTGTGAAGGATATGAGCAAGTTGGACTCTACTGCTCTCTGGGTAAGTTTTAGTCAGATTAAGAGAGGAAATTAATGCGTCTTATGGCAAAAAAGATTCACTTCAGCTGAAATGTGTAAAGGCTTAATTGAGTTCTGGGCCATGGGTTCCTATTCACTGAAGTAAATGAGTTTAAAATGATGTACAGTAAACTTTATCCAACATGGCAAGGAGTAGACACAGCAGATTAAAGCTCCTGATTCTTGCTCTTTGCCACCTCCAGTCACAAATTCACTAAATTTCCAGGGGAGCCTGAGGGAGGCACCTGCCTTTGAGCCTCCAAGGACTCATTACCTGTCCAGGTTCAGGCCAATATCCCTGGCCAAGGGCAATAATTCACTGTCTGGTGTCTGCTCTGAGCCTGCCTGCATCCACACCAGGAGCTTTCTCCTCAAAACTAATTCAGGATGCACTTAGGATAACATCTCCTTTGATGTGGAGCAGGGTCTGGTCCCAGAATGCAAATCCAATTTTGGTTCAAATTTAAAACAACTCGTGACCTCAGGACAACTTGGTACCAGATGCTTTCCAACCAAAACTACATTAGGACCCATTTTCTTGGGACTTCCTTGGTTACCTATGACTCTGTGGGAGGTCTGAGAACTGGTGAACTTTTGGGGGGATCTCATCTAACATGTGAGTGTTACTAAGACTCTGCTCAGGAAGATTCAATCATCTTTGTCTCAAGAGGGAAGCTTTTTCCTTTTTCTGCATCAGGGTTACCAATTGTCAATCAGAATTTCCCAGTTTTATCAGAACTTTATCAGAGACCTAGATGGAAGGGGAAAAGGAACTTGTTTTATTCCAATGGATAAATTTAGATTGTTTTAAGCTGAACAGGCATCTTGAATTATCTAAACCAGCACTGAACTGTTCTGTCATCCAGAAAAGTTCTGCAGGACGTAGTTTTGTCTCCTATTTTCAGTGTGATATTGCATTTTCTCTATTTCCACTTTTCAATGTGGACCTAGGCCTTTACAGAATCACACACAGGAACAGCAGACTGAAAGGAAAGGTCCTGTTGCAGCCCTGGCCCTTGTTTTGGGTCATAAGACTTGGGTGACTCAGATCTGTGGGAATGTCCCCAAACCTGCTCCTGCGCCAGATCATATAACGTGGCGTGAGGGGGGATGAGCCATATGTCCTGTCATGGGATTTCTCAAGAACAATGTGTTCATCCCACATTTAAGTTGCTTCAGAGCATTGGAAAAAGAACTTCCAAACATCTTTTTTTTTTTTTCCCTCCACAGTAACAGGTAGAATATTGTGTCTAGCAGGATTTTAACAGAAGGATGGGAACACAAAAATGGTCGATGTGTTTTACTTGCTCCTAAAATGATTTGCTAGAGGAGAGAAATTAAAGCATAATTCCTAATTTACTGTGTCCTGCTGATGTTTGGCTCCTTGGCTGTTGTGGAGTCCCTGCAAAGCAGAATTTGAGCTGCAGGTTACTGTGTGCCCAGGCAGATTTGTCAGACAGGCAGACCTGCTGCTGGTCATCTCTATTTTGCAAGCATCAGTTCCACACTGGGGAAAATCTCCAGTACATCAAATTACGGTTGAAATGTTACTTCAGTGAAGTCTTTTGGATAGACAGACACGTGCATACATGTGTGCCTGTAAGTATCAAATGGCAAGACTGAGAGGCAATCAGAGAAAATGGCTTTTTAATTCTGTAGTACAAGGAAAGAACTGTGCCAGCTAAATGTGGAAAAGTCACCATGGTTGTCATTGTTTGCACAAGAAATTTGGGTGTTTCTGAACCTCTGAAAATCAAGATTCTTGTGTGGAAAAAAAAAGCATCCTGGTAAAGCTTGAAATATTTTTTTCCCAGTATAATTCTGTCTCTTAAAAGCATCTCTAGGGATATTTTAGGCTTGAGAGCTGTTGATTATTCTGTTTTATCTAACATGAACAAATCTGTAAATCTCTCGTAAAGCTTAGCTGTGGAATTTCCACCCAGCCCTTCCCATGCTGGTGATGGGCACTCTGGGCAAGCTTCTCCATGAAATACTGCGGTCACCCTGACACTTTTTCCTGTCAAAGTTAATTGGGAATATTGAAAACCATTTAAGGATTTCTATGGCTTCTAGGTGATTTCCATGTTTACATTATTCTGGTATCTTTGCTTTTCAGGGCATTAGTCATAAATTCTGTGAATGGTAATGCACTGTCTAGACACAGTCTTAAATAAATGATGAGAAGAGAAACTGGAACTGCAGAAATTACTGCACAGCATTCTGTTGAACTGCTGTTATTTTCTTCTTGACGTTTTCCATCCTGGCGTGCTCTCCATCCTGCCAGGAGTGGAAAGGTCTCCATGACTTTTCACTGCTCCTGGTCACTCCTCACCTTCTCTTCCCAGCAGGAAGCAATTGCCCCTGCCTGGGGAATGGCAGGCCCTGCTTTTATTATTTCTTTACTGTTGGGGAAAAAAAAACAACATCTAGATCAGTGGTGATGTTGCTCTGGTAATTCTCACTAGTTGTGTATCTGTCCATTGGGACAGTGCTGCTACAGGTGCACACATAAATGACTTTGACATTTTTAAATAACAGCTGGAAAATTAAATATCTACAAGTTAGGAAGTGCTGCTCTTAATGCTTAAGGTAGAATTCTTAAGGTGGAATTAATTCTTAAGGTGGAAAACAACCTCTCTCTTTTTGCCCATCCAAAATGCATGCAGATCGGTGAACTCTTTGAATTTCCTGACCCATCTCTGCAGTGCCCCAAGGACCACATTTCCCAGGGCCCAGGGATGATGGAGCTCCCCAGAGTGTGCCATCCTGACCTCCACATCCAGTGCTCTGCTCAGCCTCTCACTTAGCAGAGAATTATTTATCACCTCTTAAGGTGACTCCTGGGGGATTCACAGCAGCATTTTTCTTCACAGAGGCTGTGGGAAGCGAGGGAGCTTCTGTGTCTTGCACAGATGGGCAAGTGAGCTGCAGAGAAACTGAGATCCAACCATTCTGTGTTGGTTTCAGACCTGCTTTCAGACACCTTGGGTGCAGTTTTAATTTTTTTCATAAATTTATTCTGATTTTCGTGGTGCTTAGCGCTGCTTTTAACAGCTTGCATGGCTGGGGCGCAGGGCTGCAGGTGAAGCTCATGGATCTGTGAAACCCACGGCTCTGAAAGGTTGTTTTATCACATAAAACTTCTCCCAGCATCTTGTCTTTTAGGTAGAGATGGGCTCCAGTTCTCCAGGCTGGTTTCCAGCTGCCTGAGTGGATGCTGTGGTTATTTCTCCTGGGCTCTGGCTTGCTGCCCACTTTCCAGCACAGGATGAAACCAGAGAGCTCCTTATCTGCCATCTAACCCTGCCTGATGCCCAGCTAGGGAGGGAAAGAGTGCATCAGCACATGATGAAGGCTGGTTTTTAAGCACACATGTACAAAAATACCTTGAAATTAGAAGACCCAAGACAACTTTAGCAGTGGAGTTTCTTGAGAGCACTCGGTTTGCAACGTTCAAGTCATGCTTTAATCAGTGTGCCTTGTGTGCACAGCTTCCGAAGGTTTTCAGAAAAACAACTACAAAGTAAAAAAATGCTCATTGGAGGTGTCCAGGCAGCTCCTCAGCAGGGCTGGGACATTTGAGAGCTGGCGTGCAGATGTTGCCATGCAGGCTGTAACCAGAGCAGCAGGAGCTGGGGCACAGCTGTCACAGGAAAGCCAGGGGACAGCGGTGTCACATATGGGCAGCACTGCAGCATCAGCCTGGGCTGGGAAGGTGCCAGAATGATCTGTGGGACCTCACCCAGAAGCAGGTGGCTCTGGCTGCCCTGCAGTTTGTGTCCCCTGTGTGCCCCCAGCAGCTGCAGGAATGGGATTATCGGCATCCCTGCCTGCTCCCCGCCGTGCCTGCTGATGGGAATCCTGTCTGGGAATTGCCTTGTCCCTCTCTGAGCCTGCTGGAGCTGTCTGTCTCCACGCCCCCTGTGCTGACAAACTGCAGAAGTTCCGTCCTTTGGGAAAAGGAGTTCCCTCTCTGGGTAAAGAAGTGAGTTCTTTCACCCATTTTATTATGGTGGGTTCTGCTGAAAACCAGCTCTGCCTTCACCTTGCCCCCTGCCTTTGGGATTTTGTAAACCTTGATTCCCTTCAGCCTTCTCCCTTCCAAGGCACAAGTAACACCCAGGAGGGGTGTTAAATATTTGTGCTGGATCAGCACAAATCCCAATTAAACTCCTGGAGAGGCAATCAGGATGGAGAATGTCCACCTGAGCAAGTAAAGCCTCCCAGTGCTCAAAGACCCAAAACCAGGGTTGTGTGATGCAAACTGCCAGCCTGCCTTTGGAACAGACTCTCCCAGGAGATTCCTCTAATTTCCTAGATTTGTCTCCACCTTCTGATACCTGAGACAAATGCAGGGTGCTGGTCCTGGTTCCACCACACCCTCTGGAAGAAACCATCCATTTCAGATGGTTTCTGGGAGAGGAGGGGGATTATGGCTGAGTGAATGTTGTCCCTCAGTATCAATCTCCTGGGAGAGGCCCCATCCTGCAGTCATGGCAGATCCAGCAGCTGTCCAGAGGCAGGCTGGCAAGTGACCTTTGGTTGCTAGGCTGCAGCTCTGCTTCCATACATTTATGTAAATAGCAGAGGAGAAAAGTCTGTACTTCATCCAAATGACAGAGGAGTTGGCTGGCTTGCTCCTCGCTGTTTGCTTGGTAGGTGACTGTCCCCAGCGTGATTGAAGAGGAGAGCATAAATTGAATTTCCAAAGTGCATCTGGTACAATTAGGCAGAAATGTGAAGTGAATCCATCTCTGTTTCCGCTGATCCGAAAACGATGACCTTTTGATTTCAGATAAATGGCTACTGTGGCAACCAGCCAGGACTCAGTAGTCTTTTCTGAGACTGCCTGTGACTCATTAAACCATTTACACTGCAGTTAAACACACCAAAAAAAAGAGACCCAGGTGGGAGAAAAAACTGCTTTGAACCCTAAACCTGCTTGAAGTGCACCTGAGGAATTTCCACACCTGGGTCCAACTGACCGGGATCCCCTGGTTTGAACAGTAAGGAGCTCTGGTGAATAGGGAACTTTCTAACACGGGGAAATCCCTTGGTGCTTGTGTTTGTGCAAAACCCAGTGTGAGAGGCTGCTTACCTCCCTGCACAGGAGACTGAGAAGGAGCAATCACTCGAGGCTGGGAATGTGTGTGAGACTCAGCTAAGGGCAGCTGTATCACACCCGAATATGGCTCTGAAAAAATCAAGAGGGATATTTTTGGGAAAAGAACCTGTTTGAGGGAACCACCTGTAGTGCCAGCCCCTGAGAGAGGAGGACCTGGAATGAGCCTGTGGCAGCAAGTTATGTAGATTCAGTTTAAATCTCGGTTAAGCAAGATAATTTCCCTGGCTAGGAAGGTTACTTTGCTGAGGCCAAAATCCAAATTCAATATCCCCTCCTGCTTCTCAGGAGCCTCACATTTACTCTCATCCAGAACCTTAGGATAACAGAAAATGTAAACCCACAGAATTGACTGTTCCTAATAGATTTACAGTTTGCTGTGGACCTTTCACTTGCTATGGGCTTTATTACGTCAAATGTGGTTTTCCTGCACCACAACCATTTCTATTGCAACAATCAGGTTCGTTTTTCTCCTGGCTGACTTTAACTGCCCAGTAAAGGATCAAAAACCTGGAGGAGCAAAACGAACGGAAAAGAGGTTTCTTTCAGGTTGCTTAGAAAGACCAGAGTTGAGCATTACTTGGAGCTGTGTTTTAGAGTGTGGGTAAAGAAGTGAATTTGTAGGGCTTGGAAATATTTTCACTTTTCCTCCATAGAAGAGATTTTGTGCTGGCACTGACCCAGAACCACTGTGCCTTTGGCTTGGGAAGCAGCAACCTCCTGCCTCAGCTGCCCTTTCTGCAGGGCTCTGTGGCGTGGGCTACCAACCTCCTGGAGTGGCCAGCTGGAACAGAATTACTGCAACTAAGTTTGAATTTGTGCCACAAAATGTTAAATGAAAGTTCTCAGTTTCTGTCTTACACAGTACCTGTTTTCTTTGATCATTATCTAGTTTTTTGGATTAGTCACAGCTGATACCAGGCACATTTTCTGTTTCGCAGTGATTCAGTGTCTCCACATTTAGAAACTTAACTATGAGCCCATCCATCCATAATTATTAATGGAAAGTTAGAAACTCAAAATTTCTGTAACAGAAATGCCATGGACAAGAGAAAGATCTGAGAATATTTACACCCTTGAAATGAAATAATGGTATTTTAGGCTGCTGTTTTCTTCCCATTAAAAACTCAGAACAGACGCTTCCGAAATGAGGAGGAGGTGTTTGGTATAAATTAAATATCGCAACTTTATGGAAACAACTTTCTGTATTTTTGTTCTCAGAAATGTTTTTGTTACTTAGCACTCAATAGATCCAGTGTATTTGCCTCAAGACCTGGTATTTGTCCAGTGAAGGATATGGAAACATTTGATTATCCTTGCACGTTCGATACTGAATGTCCGGGGCTGAAAAAATGCTGCAGCTCATCCAAAGGAGCAGGCTGTGTGGATCCCATGCCAGAGGGTATGTTACTGATAAATCCAACGCTGCTTCTAATAGAAATATCCTCAATTTTCCCTCCTGAGGGTGGGAGTGGGCAGGAAAACTGTTACCATAGCTCTTCCTAAAACAAATACGGGACTCTGCCTTGGATGGATTCCAGGATATTCAGCTTCAGCGCTTGCACCCATGAGCACTGGTTGGAATGTGGGTGCTGTGGGTCCAGCAAACCTTCCCTGGCTCCTTCTCCTTGCCTGGCTCCTCTGCCTGTGGCATATGGCAGTCGAGCCCCAAGCTGGTGGCTGCTCGTGGGCCCCTCACGTTTGCCAAGTTAAATCTCTCTTTGTTTGCTCAGAGTCTCCCTGAAGCTCTGTCGCCTTCCATGGCACCAGACCGCGGATGACTTGGCTGTTTTATTTCCTACGCTGCAGGGAGGACGTTCTGGTACAACGTGACAGTGCTTGTGAAAATGGATTTCAGTGAGTTAATCCGGGTGGATTCCCACCTTCTGAATCATTCCCGCCTCTTGCACTCCGTGGTAGGTACAAAAACGAGCTCTTCCCTCCTTGTGCCCATGATTCTGTTACTCAGGGGCCACTCTTTGCTCCCCCTTTGTTCTGCCAGATTGATTTTTTGGCCCTATTTCTGATTATTTCTGTATTTCTGATTAATGAATGTCAGCTGCGTCCTTATGCAATTCCAGTAACATTGATTTTTCAGCTCCTTTAGCAAATTTTTCAGGTCTCTTCCAAGGACAATTTAAAGACATACTGAAATAAAGGGGAGTTTCCTGCTTAAGTAGTGCTTGCTCCAGCTCTGTCTCAGTTCAGTTTTGGGCCTGTGACAAACTGGGACCAGACTTCAAGACCTTCAAAGGTCTTCGTGATTTTTTCTGATATGGAATTTTAAGTTAAACCTTTCCAAGACAAAGCTATCTGCCATAATCTGCTGGCACTGATGGGCAGGAGAATAGAAATGATAGCAACAGCATGGGTGTAATTCTTCCTCCTATCTGATTTCCTCTTCTCATATCCTAAAAAAGCAGGAAACCCTGCTCCTGTTGCTGTGTAGGAGGGAGCAGGGGCAAGGATCCACCAAGGCTTGGTCTGAAACAAGCTTTGTGGAAGTCAGACACTCAAGAAAGGGGGAGTTGAGGTGAAGCTGTTCAGTGAGCTGCTGCTCAGAGTGCCCTGCTGTCCATTCCACTGGCTCTTCATGCTCAGCCCACCCACCAGCAGATCCCTTCTCTCATTCCTGGCTCTCAGCTGGGATGGGTTGGTGTCTCTGGGCTCTCTCTGTGGCTCTTAATCCCACCCCTCATCCATCCACCAAGGCTTTTCCTCTTTTTCTTTCTCTTCCCTTTGCCAGCAGTCCATTTAGCTGTTCAAAGTAAGGAGTGTTGGACAGCTTTTTTGCAGCTGAATTGTAGTGGCCTGTGTAATGTGCTGTAATCCCCTGAGACTTTGCAAAGCAGGACTGCTCCCACCTCTTCCTGGGTCACTCCTGCCAAAGCATTTTGACATCAGCCCCACTGAAGCTTAGCTTGGCATTTCTGTAACACAAATCTGTTGTGAAATGTGAAAATAACAACTCACCTGGCATAAACACAGGCCTAAGCGTTACCACTCTGCCATGGTTTCTGAATTTCTCTCTGCACTCAGATGATGACAATAACCATTGCATAATTCACGTGCTGGGAAATGAGCAAGGTGCTCCAGTGTTTGCTGCCCTGTTTTCCAGATCACTGGCGCCCTGCAGCCCCTGAATGCCTCCGTGCACCACATCCAGAGTCACCGTGGGGACATCTACTCGGGGACAGTGGCCTCCCAGCTTCTCCTGGGGACGCAGCACCCAGCTCCTCTGGCAGAGCTCTCCTCCTCCCTGCAGGCCATGGTGAAGCGCGTGTATGGAGTGATTGACACACAAGTGCAAGGTCACTGACTGTAACCCTGTCACATTTTAGGGGGGTTCGTCCCTTTTCGCTCAGGATCTCATTTATAGAACCGTTAATTTGCTTTCAAAGATAGCACAGGGGATCTTGCAAACTTTGCAAACACGGCCCTGACCTTTCTGTTATAGGATGGAGAGTTAATGACTATTTTGGAGTGAATAATTTGGGAAAAACTTCTGGGCCCTCAAATTGATTTTCTCCCAGTAACATGGTTTTTAAAATGAAAAAGCAAATATGTGCATATTTGTAGCACAATCATTAGTTGTATTAAACAGACTCTTAAAAACCTGTTTTCTTGGGAAGCAAATATATGCTGTTGCCATGTTACTTCCAGTAGCTTGTATGAAACAAGCTGTTAATTACTATAGCACATTACCACATACTTTTTAAATGTTACATAAACATTGCAGTATATTAATTTTAAATTATGTCAATCTACTTATTGTTCTGCAGTTATCTGAACGTACTTACCCCTGAAATGCATCCATAAGCACCATTTTCAGTGCTTCTTGTTCTGTGTTTACTCAGTCCAGCTTCCAGTGAAATCACTGGTAGTCCTCCTTCCTCCTGTGCTGACATCTCAGGTTTGGATGGCATCCCGCAGGAGCTGCCCCTCCCTGTCCTCTAATTCCAAAGAATTGGGGTAAAACCTGATAGGGTGATAACATCCAGAATGGCTTCAACAGCAACACTGCAGATTTACACTGAATTTATCATAGCCTGGGCTACACACAGTGCAGATCAACCTTGATGCTGCTCCCAGGATCTGTGCAAGGTGTGTTGTTCTCCCCAGATGTCAATGAATGCTCCTATGCTGAATTCAATGCTTGCCCTGCGAACAGCAGCTGTGTGAACCTGGAGGGTTATTACAGCTGCCACCCTCAGCATGAATCTGCCGCTGCCATCCCACGGAAGGAAGGTAAGAAATGTAGGTCTCACCTTGGGAAGTGCTGAGGATGTTCCTGCAGGACTTTGTGCTCCTTTGCAGGAGTCACCTGCAGGAATTTCTGGAGCATGAGTGCCCCTTCTCCTCCTGTTGGGAGAAAATGTCGAATAAACCTGTTACCTATTTCTGATGGAAATGCAGAGTATTTATTTCACAGTCCTTTGCTGTCCCCTCTATTTCACCCTCAGCTGTCCTCACTCTCCTGCCAAAACCTAAAACTTCAGACCCTACTGCTCCTCAGAGCAAGTCACTTGTTGTCAGTGCACCTCCCCAGCCTCTTGAGAAGCAATTCATGGCATTATTTCTGCAATTTTCTTTTTTCCTGTTTTGCCTGCAGCCTGGACTCGGTGGTTGTGTGATCCCACCCTGAGCTGCTGCACTGCTGCTGAGCCCTCTGCTGCAAGCAGCTGGAGTTTGGCACTGGCTGAAATAATTGCTTGTGGTACCAGTTCAGCAAAATATACTTACAGCCCACAGACATCAAGGGCCTGCTAATAGGCTTTAAGATAATGAGATGAATAACTGCTTGCAGATTCGATGCTTTAGCTAGAAAACAATTTTACAATCCCTTAATCTCAAAAATTGAGATAATGTATTACCTTATGCTTTTGTGATATGATAATACTTTTATTATCTATTTATATTAAGATTATTGCTGCTTTTCATGTGGAAAATATGAGTGGTATTATTTTGGATTTGCTTTCTTAGAAATACTCTAACTCTTTGATAATATGATTTTCCCCTAGGCATTGTAGCATCCACTCCAAGTTCAATAAATGCTGTTAACACTGGCAGTAGCTCACCTTCCATAAGGAATTCAAGTCTCTTGTCCATAACCAACCAATCTACAGATGCTGGGTGCTGTAAGTAACCTTGGATTTTAGGAAATGTTTTCTTGATTTGTGATGGGAACAAACCTCAGTAGATTTGTGCTTATATGGGTGATCCAGCCCTTTCAGGGGGGCATTACAAAGGGGCATTACAATCCTTTGAACAACACCTTGTTCTTCTGTGGGAGGAAACAGATTTAAGTTGTTCTTTGAGAGTTCAGAGAGACAGACTGGATATTCCTGATCTTCATCCACAACTTCAGATTGAAGCTGAAGCCAGAGGAATCCAACTGAGGCCACTCTAGAGCAGGAGGAGTGGCTGTGGGGGTGTTTGGCAGCCACCTGGCTCAGAGTGCTGGAAACAATTGTGTTCTATTGAAGCAATTTATGAAAACAACCTTTTTTTCCTGAGTCTAACCATCAGCGTGAGAGACTCGAAGCTGTGGCAGCAGTGTGCCATGGGCTCTGGGTTAGATTGGAGCGTGATGCTCATCTCAGCTCTCATCTCAGCCCCAGCTCTCCCCAGCAGAGGAGAGAGCAGAGGAGTCTGTTTCTCGAGCCAGACAGACTGGCTCTGCTGCAGGGCAGCTCATCCTACCCAGTTTAAACACCTCCTCCTCCTCCCAGGGCAGGAATCATCTCTGAATGTCTTTTCCCATTGACACGACAATGATTGCACTGCACTAGAGTGGAATAACAGCTGAAGTGCTGCACACCACTCTCCCCCAGCCTCTGTTAGCTGGGGTCTGAGGGGGTTTTCCAGGATGAATCCAGGCAAACTTTGCCTGAACAGGTGCATTTTGATGATTAAAGTGACAGGAGGTGAAGGAGGTGTCAACACATGTAGAGTACCCAGAGTCACTCTTCATTTATTCCTGTTGCTGGCACCTGCAGGTCACTGGATTATTATTTATGTGAATGGAGATTTGGGGGAGATGAGGTTGTCCAGAGGAATTGGAAGTGGTTTCCTCATCCCTGGAAGTGTTCAGGGCCAGGTCGGATTGAGCTCTGAGCAGCCTGGTCTAGTGGAAGGTGTCCCTGCCCATGGCAGGGGGTGGAACTGGATGATTTTTAAGGTTCTATCCAACCCAAACTATTCTGTGATTCTATGATTCAACAGAAATGCATATAATAAAAGGAAATAAAAAGGTTAAACACTAAATCAGTCACTCTAGTGGGATGGTTCAAGGATGAGAGGGGATCTGCTGTGAGAGGGGCATATTCTGTCTTGACATAAAGAGAACCTTACCCCATTGATGTCAAAATGCTTGTCTGTAATGGATTTAGAACAGCACAAGGCTTTAAAAGTGAAATGTTGCTTTTCCTGTGCCAACTCTTCCTGGGACTGCAGCAGATCCCTCTGCAGTTACAAACCATCGGATCCTCAATGTTACCAGCAGCAGCTTTGAAATGTCCTGGCTTGTGAGTTCCACTCTGAACCACACTTTCCAAATCCGGGTGTCCAAGGGCAATGAAACTGTGCAAAACCTGAAGACAGAGGAAATGCAAATGGATGTGTCTCACCTGGAAGCAGGTGTGATGTATTCAGTAGAGCTCAGCTATGAAACTTGTGGAAAAACCTTCATCTCCCGTCAAAATGTTAAAACAGGTAAAGAAACACTTTAAAATGCATTTATATAATAGAGTATATCTCTATCTTCTCCCTTCTACTTCCATCCCCACTCACGTTCAGTTCAGCAATGATCCTTTGGTCCTCACTGAACAAAATTTCCCACCTTCCTCAGCACTTTTTATCTCATCTGCTCCAGCATTTACCCAACCCAGAATATCACACAGCAGAGCTTTGGCCTTAGTTGATGAAGGAGTGCTGGAGCTGATCAGACTACTGCAGATATCAGGCTAAGTTATAATTCTTTTTTAAAACATTGTTTCTTTGGTGCCTGGCACTGCTTTCTGCTGCCACCCATCTCCCGGCAGGACTCGTTTTTTTCCTGGTTGATGGCTGTGGCCAGTGGGAAATCCAGGCAACTGGTTTGTCAAGGGCTCAGCTGAGCTAACAAGAGTGCCCAGAGGAAGGGCAGATTCTGCTGAATAAAGGATTAAAGAGAATTACAAGGGCTGAGTAAGAAAGCTGCAGACTACCTGCCCAGTTCTATTCAATTAACTGGTGCTGGGAGCATCCTGAGGCTCTAGTGTGTTGATCAAACATAATGTTGCTTTTTCTCTAGTCTTAAATTATTTCCTAAGCCTCCATGCAAATAGAGAAATAAATCTCTCCCCCTTTTTTCAAAGAGCAGGCAGTGAACTATTTATTACTGACCACAGTGGGAATGCTGCTGTTCATGTTTATCCCTATGAGCCTCCCTTTGATGAGATGAGGGATGACTCCAGTTTGGGTCAGAAGGAAATTACTCCCTTTGTGGAGGGAAAGGAGAAGGTCTGGTGGTTATGAAAACAGAGGGTTGAACTTCAGAGTATGAAGTTGGAGCCCTTGAGAAAATGAAAAGTTTTCCAAGGATCAGTCCAAGGAGTAACAGCCTCTGAGTGTTTATACAGGACAAAGCAGTTAGAGATTCCTTGGCTCTCGGATTTGGCTCCTGTGCTCTGTACAGAATCTGCCAGGGCTCACCACACACACGAGGGGCACGCACGGCTTTTTGTTGTATTTACAGTGTAAGAATATATTTACTATCCCCACTAGATCAGGAAAATAAACAAACAAAAACCGTGACTGCTGGGCCAGAGATGAGCCCACAGGCAATTCACGCCCGGAGTTATGTAGGGCCAGGCCCAGGTGTGTGTAAACCCACACATAAGGTATGTGTGCACCCAGTTCTCATGCCGTTGCAGTTAAACACCAAAATATCTCTTTAGACCTGCTATAAGTGCATCTTCTCAATGAATCAGAAGCTTGTAGGAGCCTATTTGCTTTATTTTTTTGATTTAATACCGAACTCTCTCAATTTTGTCGACCTTTCTTCCGTCAGTTGAGATTTTAATCCGGGTACATCAATTTTAATGGAATCCTTTCCTACTTAGTCAGTGTGTTTTAATTTGTGTCCTGCAGAGGCCAAGATATTTGATGTTACTATGAGGATTCTCAACTACAACTTCACTGATGATTTCCATAATTCCAGCAGCTCTGCGTATGAGGAATTTTCAAGACTGTTGCTTACAGAGGTAAAATGACTATATCTCTGGGTAAAATATATTTATTTCTTTTCCATGTAAAATTTATTTCATCTAATAGGGGATTTTATGCCTGGATGAAATATTCCTTCAAAATCAGCATAGTATTTCCTGTGACCTTTCTTTATAATTACAACTAAATTCAACTGACTAGACAGATCAAGGCTTTGGCTTTGTTAGCAGTGAAGTCAGTGAGAATTTTCCCCTGCAGAAGAGTGAAGGAATTATAAATGCAGGCATGCAACAGGGGCTCCTTTCCTTGGATCTTTAATTTGGCAATAAACTCACAGTAAATTAACTTGAGGCTTTTTAATGGATTATTGAAATGGCATTCCTGGCATTCATTTCAGCACAGTCTGCTCAATAGATGTCTTACTCCTCTCAAAGCTCTTTCTTCTTTCAGGAAATGCATCTGGATCAGGCTTTCTTCTCCAGCCCCATTCCTTGCCTGCACACATGTGGCCACTGTCCACAGTCAGGTGTAATCAGCCAGAAACAAAACTTGAGTCATGAGGTCTGGTGCCAGCTCTCAGCTTCCCAAAAAAGGGGAAAGTTTTCAGCTGGAGCAATCTCCTACAGCTTTGCTGCACAGAACAGGGCCCCAGAACAGAGGAATTGGATTCTCCATCTAAAACAAAGCTTCCCCAAAACAAAGGGTGACTCATAATCACGTGTGAATTTAAATGCAGGAGAAAAACCCAAAACAATAATGGACAGCAGAGAAGAGTCATTTACCCAACAGAAATTGCTAGTTGAACTTCCTCACGCGATTTTATTTCCCACAGTTGCAAATTGTTCACTTTTGTTGTGTAGGAAGATTTTGGTGAGTGAGTCTTCTCTGAGATTTATGCAGACCTGATTGGCTTCATCGGGTTGGGAAGACAAAGGAGCATTGCCCATCTGCATTGCTTCTGCCTCCTTGGGTGTTTGTGAGCACAACATCCCCCTCTCATTTCTTCACTCCTCATTTTCCTGCCTGTCTACCCCGGTGTGAGCTTAGACCAGCTCAGCAGCTTGTTTGTAGGGATCTTTCTGAGCAAGCTCTGACTGAACGGGAGCAAAGCTGTGCTGATTTGTGGCTCTGAGATTCGTGCTCAAAGGCACGCTTTGAGGGGGATGCAGGAACAAAAGGCTCAGCCAAGGAGCTGCCTCCTAGACCTGGAAGGTAAAACTGCACAGCTCAGGCATTGACAGCAGTGTGCCAGCTTCAATGTTCAGAGTAATGCCATTTGTTCAGCTGGAGTGACTGCTCGCTGTTTGGTAATTAACCATGGTGTAATTGTGACACTGCCTCGAAGCTGGGCTGTCTCAAACACGTTTTTTGAAGTTATCCACCCCCATTTTTCACGTCTCTCATCCTGAGGTTTCTTTGGGACTCTGCTGCAGGCTGAACTTGAAATGGAGAGTTTCAAATGGGAGCTAAGCCATGCCCACACTTGTAAATGGAACAAAATGCATGTGTGACATACAGAGAACATCGAGGCTCTGCTGCATGCATGTAGGACAGTTCAGCTCTGCTGCAGGCAAACTGGGCCAGGGGAATTCTGCTTCTTGAGCCAAAATTTGGAACTTGGTTTGTAAGACCAGTGGACAGAGTGATGCAGTTTTCAAAGGTGTCACAGAATTATATCATCACAGAATGGTTTGGGTTGGAAGAGGCCTTGAAGAACATCCAGTTCCAAACCCCTGCCATGGGCAGGGACACCTTCCACCAGACCAAGTTGCTCAGAACCCTGTCCAGCCTGGCCTTGGACACTTCCAGAGATGAGGCATCCACAGCTTGTCTGTGCCAGGGCCTCACCACCCTCACAGCAAAGAAGTTTTTCCTAATATCTGATCTAACCCTACTCTCTGTCCGTTTGAATCATTCCCCCTTGGCCTGTCTCTCCAGGCCCTTGTAAACAGTCTTGCCTCATCTTTCCAGTAAGTTCCCTTCAGGTACTGGAAGGTCACAATTAAGTCTCCCCAGAGCCTTCTGCTTTCCAGGCTGAACAATCCCAGTTCTCTGAGCCTTTCCTGACAGCAGAGCTGCTCTGAGCTTGGTGCCTCCTCTGGACTGGCTCCAGCAGCTCCGTGTCCTTGTGTCCTTCTTGTGCTGTGACCTCAGGGCTGGGGGCAGCTCTGCAGGTGGGGTCTCACCTGAAGGGGGCAGAGGGGCAGAATTGCCCCCTCTCCTGCTGCCCTCGCTGATTTTGGTGAAGCCCAGCACACAGAGGGTTTCTGGGTCCCAGGGTGCTCAGCCAGGGCGTGTCCAGCCTCTCCTCCCAGAGTCCTTCTCAGCAGAGTTGCACCAAGGAGATTTGCATTACTTTATGCCACAATAATCTCTGAAAAATAAGATTCCTGAAACACTTCAGAACTTTTCTTTTTTACAGCATCTTCTCTGTTGTGCTTGTATAAAATATTTATAGATCTTTAAAGAGGTGCCTGTTGGCTCCCTAATTGTCAATGTTTCTTGCCTTTTGCTCAGCTTCAAAATTCATTTCCACCCAACATTTCTGCCTTGTACAAATCTGGGAAGCTGAAGGTAGAGATTGAATCCCTGGCAGCAGGAAGCATCATTGTGAGGCTCAGAATCACTGTGCAGGACCCTGAGTTTCCAGTGGATGCCTCCACGTTTGCCCCAGTAGTTTCCTACCTGCACAATGGCTCCGTGCTTGTGGTGGATCAGCAAAACTCTGCAGTAGAAGGTAATTTTTGTTATTATTTTCCCAAAGAAGAAAGCAGCTTTTGTGTTTTGATCACGTACAGTATCACCAATATTCCTCACAAAATAGAGAAACAAAGGAGAAGAGAAAACCATGATGTGAGAATTCTTCCAGGGGTTTATCCATAAGCTCAGAAGGGCCAGATAAAGGAACACTGGTTGTCCCCAGTTTCTCCTCACTGAGTTTAAACCAAGTGGAGCCCTTGGTTTCCCTATTCATTTACCCCCTCTCCTCTCTGTCCCCAGCTGGAAGTTTGCCTTATCTTTCTCGAGCTGAATGGCAGACAGGATTACTGTGGAATATCTGTAGCCTTTAGTTACACACCCCCTCTAGACAGTTTTGTGCTCCAAGATTGGGGGACTGTATTTGGGCCAAGGTTTAAGAAATCTAACATCCTCACTCTAGAAACACAGCCAGAGGAATTCCCAAATGTCCTTATTGTGAATAGGACTGAAGAAACATGCATGGAATTTATGTTAAAGCAGGCCTTTGCTTGATCTGCAGTAATCACCACTTTTATCTTCAAAGGACTGAGTTCTCTCCTCAGGTTTCCCAGCTGGCAGAGACAGCAGAGTTCAGAAAGTTGCCAAAGCAAACAGAATGGGTTTTCTTCTCCCTTGGTGCATTGAGCCTTTCTGAGCAGGAAAAACTCCCTTTGGAGCTGCAGAGCATAGGGAGGTTAAGGAGAACAGGACAGAAAAAGAAAAAATAAAATAAAAACAGGAGAGAAATGGCACTCAAAGCCTACAAATATCACCGTGGCAGCTGAGGCTGAATTGCAAGATGCTGATGTGTGCCCAAATATTTTGTAAATGTTATTGATCCCGGGACCAAAAGGCTGAGGAAGAAGAAGGTGATAGCTCTGCACTGTCACTTCAGCTGCAGAAAACCTGGTGGCTTCCAGTAGCACCACACTTATCCAGGGGCACAGCCAACACCTCCAGTCCTCCTCAGGGGCTGAGAAAGGGGGTTTGTTTCTTAGCTCTACCCAGAGAAGAGTTTCTTCAACATGAGTCTCCTCAGCGGAAAATAAGGAATGAAACACACGAAGGAAGGATTTGTATAATGGGATGTTTTGCTTCCTGACCCCAGAGAGCCCCAGGACGTGACCTTTGGCAATAAGCCCACCCAGATCCTGTCCCTGGATCCTCCCTGCAGCCTGGCCACCACCAGGCTTTGTGCTTGGTTTAGTCACAATCCACTCAACTGTGAAAAGCAGGGACGAGAATTTAGAAGGGACAGCAGAACTGAAGGGAGTGGACCAGGTCTCTTTGAAGATCCATAAATTATTAAGTTTATTGCCGTGATGAATAGAGACAATAAAATCTGTTTTGTGGGGCATGGTAAGAGAAGGAAGATGAGAAAGGGATGTGTGCTGAGTCAGGCCCAAGATCCTTCCAGTACAATGTCACTGCCTCAGGACCAGCCAGGAGCCAATTCCTGGAGAAAGCATCACCTCCCACCAATAATCCCTTAGCCAACAGCTGTTCTCAGCTCCAGGACTCCCTGAATCCAGAGGGATTTCTTAGGGGTTGTTTATCCCCCGTGAATCTCCCCCATCAAATCAGAGAAATCTTTAGCATCTGCAACATCATTTGAAACGAATTTCACAGATAATTCCCCTTTGCATGTACCCCTTACAGGTGTATAATAGGAACAGAAAGGTGGCTTTTTAATAATCTTTGGACTATGGCTGTTGGTTGAGGTGTGTGTAGGGAAGTGCCAAATGTGAAGGGCCAGAGAAGTGCCAAGAATGCAGGAGGAGAGCTCAGAGCAGACTTTGGCTGAGATCTGATGGTTTAGAGAGGAAAAAAGTGCAGTGTGTGTGTGTGATGTGCACAAGTGATGCACCAGTCAGTGCCAGTGTTTTGACCCGATGCGTGATTGAATGCGGCCATCAGAGGTGAAGAAATTTGCTTAAAAAGCCGTGCTAAGTGAGGAGAAAGGAAACCCTCAGAGACAATGGAGGCACTGAATGCGAGTGATTTGGCAATTAGCATCTCTCAGATGTGATGGAAGCCACCAAGGGTCACAATTATTTCATAGCACATTTAGGAATTAATGAGATTTCATCTCTGGTGTTCAGTCAATCCTGCACCCTTCTGCATTCCTTCTAAGTGGCTCAGGCTGGAACATAATAGGCAACTGCTGGCCATAGGCACATGAAATTGTCTAATGGGGACTATCATGGACACAGCAATTACCCAATGACAAAAAAAAGTGAAAAGAATTGAAATATTAGCTAGGAGGAAAGAGAAGCAAGCAGAAAGATGAGCGCATGTATGAGCATGCACACGGAATGGGACTTTCCTTTGTTTCAGAGAAATAATCACCATCATTAGTCTGCAGGTTTGCAGAACAAGCACTTATGTTAATTTGTTATTCAAAACAATTTTCTAGCCTCTGATCAGGATTATTTGTCCCAAGACACAGTTTTTAGCCTCATTTGCTGCTCTCCCTCTCTCAGGGCCCTGAGGCAGTGAAGATGAGTGCACGGGGCTGTCACACAGGGAGGGCTCACCTGGGATTCACTGGAATTATTCCTGTCCAAAGGACTAACTCAGCCCTTGCAGATTTGCTGGAACAGGCTGTGAATGACAACACAAGACTCCAGATAGAAATCCCTCAAAAGAGAAGAGACTCAGCAATAAAATAGGTCTATAATTGCATGGAAAGGCATCTCTAACTGATTCAGAGCAGCTAAAATTAGACATAGGAACACCCTTAGAGCATCTCCGTGCATTGATAAATCAGGACGTCTTTTCTCACTCTACCAGAAAGAGGGTCACAGTTTTACAGTATTAGTTTTGAGAAGAAAAATTGTATAAAAAGAGATTTTGCCCTCAGCACTTCCTCTGTTAAGAACAGAATAGTGCTCCTGTGGGAGTTACCAGCATTTACTTTTTATTTGAAGCAGAAGACTATTTGGATTAAGCCTCTATTTAATGTTGTATCTGCTGGTAGCTAGTGGTAACAGATCTATTAATTACCTGATGTATCTGCAGGTGCTGTACACAGAACTTGGTATAGCGAGTGATTTTGATATAACTGTAGTACAAACCTACAGCATTTTTTCACTTCAAATGTGTTTACCTCTAAAAACAATTATTTCAAAAGTCCTTACTCAGAGAAAATACTTTTCAGGGTTCCAGAACAAGAGAATAACAAAACAGATAGTGTTCTGCATCACTCAGAGCTTGGCTGACAGTCACATGATGAAAAAGGAAGACCACATAAATAAATTAAAAAATGACTACTTCATTATTATTTTTAGCTTAATGCAGCCAGCAGGGAGGCTCTCTGACCCTTGCTCTTGTTTTGGTCCCACAGACTGGGATGAATGTGCTTCCCAAGCTGAGAATGACTGCTCTATGTTTGCAGAGTGTATCAACTTGATGGGCTCCTACATGTGCAGGTGCAAGACAACCATGGATACCAATCCATCTCGACCTGGAAGAAACTGTGAGGGTGAGAAAAAGGCTGGCATGTAGGGTGATTTTTTTTTGCCATGTAACATTGGAATAAGTTGTGAGGTTTTACATCTGCTTTTATAGCAACTCTGCATATGATTGCACTTTTGCAGTCTGTGGCTGAAGGGCTATATATGATCTGTCTCTCTCTNTCCGTGCCAACCAGAATGGGAGACCCAGGAATCAAATCTGCTTCTTTGTGTGGGCACAAACCAGACTCAACCCCATAAAAGTCATGTGTTCTGCAAAGTGTTCATGAACATCCAAGGCCTGTTTTTGTAATGCTGCCATGGGGGGTTGAGTGGCCTCGGTGCCATTTTCAGGCCCGGTGCCTCCTCATCCAGCATCGGGCCCCATTTCAGGGTGTGTTTGCTGTGTTGCAGGTGAGATTGTGGATCCTCTCACTGAAACCACAGCTCCTGAAATAAGAAGCAGAATAAGAGGCAGCATGGACTTTGCTCTTGGGGAAGGAAGCCCTGCAGGCCCTGCTCCCTCGGCCAGAACCAAGACCACAGCTGCTGTAGGCTCCGGGCTGCACACAGCCCTCCCTGCTGCGCCGGCCCTGGGTGACAAACGAGCGTCCCGCAGTCCCACCAGCGCTCCTCCGACCTCTTGGGATGAAGATCTTGCCCCACAGATGGGTTTCAGCAGGAACAGCAGCCCCATGGCCGTGGGGGTCACCCCCAGCAGGGCGCTGGCCGTGGGCACAAAAGGCACAAATCCCTCACGGCGCAGCTCCGCGGCCGAGGCTGCTCTCCCACACACACCTGCGGGCACAGCCAGGCAAGAGCAGCTCAGCTCAGTCCGGCTGCTCCCAAATCAAACAGCCTCAGCTGCCACCAGGACTCCCACAGCTGCTGCTGTGCCCCAGCACAGCTCTCCAGGTGGCCCTGGCACAGCTCTGCTGGCCCCAGGGAACGCTGGCACTCTCGGAGAGGATGGGCAGGTGGGAAGGGACAGCAGCTCTTGGTCAGAGGGACACGCTGGAGCCTTGGGGCCACCAGCTCTGCCAGGCACCTCTGCAGCCCCCAGCCCGGACCACAGTGAGTACACATCCCACGGGATCTGAACATGTGGGAATTCACCTGGGGGAGAAGCAAAGCCTCGCTCAGAGTTCAGAAAAAGGCATCTAAAACTATTTTTTCAATGTCAAAATTATTTTCTTGGTGCCCGCAATTTTTCTATATCAATAACATTTTCTGCAGGAATTGGCACTTTCTCTTTGCTAAATCAGCTTGTGAAAGCGATTCCTCTTCCTGGCAGTTTAGCAGTTGCTTTTATTGATGTTACATTTCTTCAGGTCCAAGAGGAGGAAGCACATTAAAGAGTGCACTGAGCGTGGCTCATGGCAACGTTTGCTGCTTGTCCTTTTGCCACACATCCTGGTTTTTCCTGCAGCCCCTGGCACCAGGACACGGCAGCAGCTGTCTGTGGAGTTAATTTAGAGAGCTGGGGAGGAAAAGGACCTGCCTTCCCATTCCTCTCAGCAGAGGATGATTAGTCAGAGTCCTCCACAAATCCCCTGTGAGGCAGAAGCTGCCTGGAAACCTGAGAGACACTGCTTCAAGAGCTGTAATTGAGAGCAAAAGGCTGCCGAAGGTTTAATCGGTTTGGGTCTGGGCAGATGTGTTGCAGCTAATTAGGGGATTTTTCTGTTGATTGGAGCTGAATCATGTTTCAGAGAGCCAGATTTGGTCTTAAAATTACAGTTTTGTTTGGGATAGGAATGCTGCCCATCACTAACTGTATTTTTTTTTCTGCTGTGTGTCATTTTTCAGTTTGGATATTTCAGTTTTGCTTCTGCTTGTCTTTATTCTGTCTCTCATCGCCTCCACACCTCTCTGATCCCAAGTCACACTTCCCTCTGCTCTTTTATCTCTCTCTCCCCTCTGATCTCCTGTTCCTGGTGGTCTTCACTCATCCAGCCCCACTTCTGGTGCTCTCTCATTCCTTTCTCCTTGGAAAATCCCTTTTTCAGCCATGTAGGGCCAGTTCTGCTGCTTCTCCAGCCTCTCTTGTGCCCTCAGCTCTGCTCACCCCATGTCCCCTCCTGCCATCCTGCCCTGCCTTGATCAGCTGTGGCAGTGCCCTGTTCAGCTGCTGTCTTCTCTCCTCTTAAAAAAGATGTTTGAGATTTTTAACGAAAAAAAAAAAGTTTTGTTGACTTTTTTTTTTTTTTTAGTGTAAAATTAGCTAATTTTAACTGACAAAAAGACACATAAAGGCAGTTCCCAGCTGGAAAACAAACTGAAGAATTCTACACATAAAAAGTTTGGTTTATTTTAACTTGTTTTATATTCCTGATGAATCAAATATTCAGTCAAGTGCTTTTGCTGGGAAAGAAGCTTATGCCTAAGGAATAAGAGCAAGAGCCACCAGAGTGGCACCTTACTGGCCCAGGGCATGAAATTCAGAGGGCAAAAGCCCATGTTTGGTGAAGTTTCATATGCAGCTCCTCCTTGTGGTATCATCCCTTATCTGGAGGCTCAACCTCAGCCAACTCTTCATAGTCTGGCCTTTTAAATACCAGGGAGGGAGGTTGTTATTATTATTTGAGAATTGTTGAGAACATTTTCCCCTCTCACCTGAGACAGCTGAATGTGTTTTATGCCCTCAATACCGGTGTTCACGTGACAGGACAAGCCATGGCAAAAAGCAATCCCAAATCCTTTGATCTGTCTGTCTGTGGTGAGGATTCCTTTGGGATCAGAATTATGCTGGGATAAAGGAACCCTCCTCCTGTGGCCTGCTTCAAGCAGGCATTTCTCCCCTCCCCTGTAGAGCTTTACCTGATCACTATTTCTTTTCCTCCAGTACCTGTCCTAGTTCAAGTGATCATTTTCCCAATGTGAGTAGAACTTGGATGTAAAGTTGTGTAGAGCTTTGTAGAGTTTTGAAATTCCTCCTGTTTCAAAGAAAGCCTCTAAGATGGCAGATTAAAACTGAAATAGGAGTCTGACAGTCTCAGAGCTGGAACCTGGTGCCTGATATCCTGTGCAGGTGCAGTCAGGTGTGTGCAGGGAGGAAAGCAGGTTGCTCCACCAGACAGTAAAGACTGGTAACTGGATTCAGAATTTTAACCTGCATCCTTAGCCAGATGATAAAGTTCTTGAGGTTTTTGGTGAAGACTATCCTGTATTTATATAAAGCATTGTAATAATAGGTTTTGCTGCGCCAGGAGTGATGATTTGTCAGGAGCTGGGGGCAGAGTGAGGGCAATTTGCTGGTAATGGTCACAGCACTGGGTGATTGCAGTCATCATCACCAAATGGATGCCAGGGCCACAAACCATGCCTTGAGAAGCTTTTCTCTGATCTCTGATCCCTTCAGCGTCTGCAGTAACAATGCCAAACCCAGAGACACTGGGAAACACAGATAAATCAGGAAATAAACTAAAATGTTTGAGTCTGCCTTGATGTCATTCAGCAGATGTGAGCCAGGAGGGAACTGTGCACCCTGTTGGGATTCATCTCATCCCACCACAGCTGTCCAAAGTGTAGATGTCTAAGCTCAGGCAGCTGCCCAGCCTTCCTCTGGGGCTGCAGGCAGGATTTGGTGCTGTAATGATTTCTCTCTGGAGGGACAACCAGCTGAGCCTGGGAGAGCAATTCCAGTGCCTGAACAGAGCAACATTCCAGACACACCTGAGCATCCAAGGCAGAGCTGGCAGATATGAGACCTGCAGGAGTTCAGTGCCTTTCTTGAGAATCATCTGGGGCTCAGACAGGGCACGCTGAGATGCTGGATGACTTATTTTTAGGCTTTTGGGGTTTGGGCTACGTTTCAGAGGGCTGGCCTTCTGCTGCTATGAGTTGATGCATGTGGCCAGGGATGCTGGACAGGTACACAGCTGTCCATGGACTGCAGTCCATAAAACACTTCCAGAAATTGCCTTTTTTTCTTACCTTGCAGCCTTCCAGAAACTTAGTGGCACAGTTCGGATAACAAACATGGAATACTCTCCAGGCTTTAGCAATTCAAGCAGTGAGGAGTATCAAACCTTTTCACAGCTCTTTGTTGATGAAGTAAGTGGTGGAGAAGGAGGTGAGCTGTTCCATGTCTCAATAAAATCCTCTGTATGCTCTTTTTTCCCCAAAGCCTGTATAACTCCTGTGTGGTGTCCCTTGACACACCTGTAAGGTTTGGCTTCCCCTGACTGCCTGAGGCTGCAGGATAAGTGTGCAGCTGTGTTTTGGAGGAAGATCAGGATTTTGGGATTCTCTGGTACCTCCGTGTCCTCTCCTCCTCATACCTGGTTATACTGAATTATTGATCTCCTCCAGGGGTGTGGTGGAAAGTTAATGGAGCTATCAAAGTGCTCTGATACCCTTGCCCTGCAGAGCAATCCTAATTAGCTGTATGGTTGTTATTACCCTTTGCAGCAGTACCTCAAGGCTGACAGTTCCTGTAATCATCCCGGATTTTGTAGCCCCATATCTGCGAAGGGAGTGGTTTCTTGAAAAGTCACCTCTGCCCTCACTTCTAATTAGAGGGCAGGATATCAAAGCACAGCGTGATATCTGCCGTGCCTTTAACCCTCTCAGGATTGTCAGGCATTGCCTTTGACAGTGTCTAATTTTGTAGGAACTTGTCAGAAGTTTGTTCCTTCTGGTGCTCCCTCAAACACACCCATGGCTGCAAAACCACTGGTTATGCTGAGCTGCTTTACTGCCTCCCTTATCACCCCTTCACTCTCTGTGTTTTCAGCTAAGTCTGGTGATAAATCCGTCACTGGCAATTTGGTGGATTTTCAAACCCTGCAGGGGCCTCCCAAGACTTGCTGGGGACAGAGTCACACCGTGCCGCTGGAACACGGCTGGCACAGGGGCACGGGCCAGGCCAGCCTGGGGTCACAGGCAGCTGCAGGGAGGGAAGAGGGGGATCCAGTTATCCTTCTTGGACATCAAATCAGTTTCCCACTGGTTTGCACCTTTCTGGGTGTGTTAGAGGAGCACAGCTTTCCTGGAGCTGTTTTGGCCCCAAGCTGTCACATCAGAAAAACTGTGACAAAACGAGAGTGATGTGATTAGCAAAGTGAAAAGGGAGCAATTCTCCACTGACCTCTCGTTCGTTCAGCACCACCCTCTGCCCGAGGCTGTTTCAGAGCAGCACAGTATTGAAATGGACTGAAATGAATGTATTTTCCTCATTCAGTCAGATATCTTAGTCCAGAAAATCATGGGTACTAATATATCTAGGGAAAAACATTGTACAATAGTTGCATAAAGGTACAAAATGAAGCTTTGTGTCAGTATTACCTGGGTCTCAAATTTCCAGGCAGAAAATGATCACTTGTGATTATAAGGAATTAACTCCTTTTCCCAGCATCTGATTTTGTGGATCAGCTGGAGAGATGTTACTGTTGATTTCTCCACCTCTGAGCCACTGCAAATGGGCTGTAATTGCATAGCTGCTGTAAATAATATTACAAATATTGTATTTTTAGACGCCAAAAAAAAAATTAAGAGACCAGAAAGATCTGTATATTTTCTTTTCAGGTTATAAGGACCAGAAATGGATCTTTTAAAGTAAATGAGGAAAGTTTTATGAGCATGAGCTTTAAAAGCACTCTCAGGTTCCAGTTAAATAGAGTTTGCCAGAGATTTTTTTAAACCTCTTTGGAGTCACAATCTACAATTCAGAGGATTTATAAATCCTAATGTGTATAATGTTCTTTAGCCCCAGCACTTAAGTGCCATGTGGTTAAATTGGCAGCACAACAAATGGAAATATTATCCTTTAAATAATGAGAAGGAGGTAAAAACTTGATGTGACAACCTGCACTGTCATTGTCCGGGCCAGTTCCACCACCTTTCTTGTAATGCAACTTAAAAACAACACAGCTAAAGGTAAAAAAGTATTTAAGTCTTGGGGTTTGTTCAGCTTGTGTTTTACAACACCCCAAGAAGGATATCATGGCTTGTCCTCAAGAAAATCAGTTGGGAAAGCAAAAGGTTTGAGTTGAAAATACATTCACTGAGATACAATAAATTCCCAGGTGGAAAGCTTGTTTTGAATTTGGGTGTCTTAAAGTTAGCTGAGTGACCAAAAGTGGGAAACTAAGAAATGATAATGGGTTATGAAGCTGGCCCCCTCATAGCCTGTGTTTGTGTAGCTAGTTTGTGTAGCTGTATGCACCTAAAGTGATTGCAGTTGAAGCTATATGAATGTGGAATGGGTGTAGGAAGAGTGATTAAGGAATTTTCACTCTTCCAGTGCAATTTCACCCTTTTGTTAATTTCAGTTTATCCACCCCCACATCCTGGAAGCTGATGGTGATGGTGGCAGATGTGTTCTCTGGTACCTTCTCCCTGGAGGTGCAGCCAAACCACAGACAGTGGGGAAGAATGTGTTTGGTTTTGTTTTTTTTTTTTTCTCTCTGAGTGAAAAAACAGTGTTCAAACAATATCCCATTCAAATTACTGTACCTTTGACTTACTTATTCCCAGTTTCCAGACTGTCAGTGCATTCCCCACTTAGGTTTCCTTTGTGTGCTACAGAAATTGCAGATACAATGACAGACCTAAAGGTAATTTCCTTTGCAAGAACTCTCCATACTCAAGGGTATTATATATTGAATATTTCTTTCCAAAGAGCTCTATTCCCCCCGCTTCAACTTTTTTTTTTTTTTTTAGCCTTGCTTCATCAAGCGTTATTTTGAAAGCCTAGGGTGTGGTACCTGTTGGGAAAGCCTGGATTCTGTTGGATAAAGGGTTTTGTAGTGTCACCTAGTGGCTAAATACAAATACTGTGAACGTGCCCTGACACTGTTCAAGCTCTGGGTCCTGCTTTGGGAGGAAAAATAGGAAAGTAGGGATAAGTACAGAAACAAAACAAACAAACACTGTAGCCAAGTGGGAATCAGGCTCTGGTCGCAGGGAACAAGTGACAGAACAAGAGGAAATGGCCTCAAGCTGCTCCAGGGGAGGTTCAGGTTGGACACCAGGAGGAATTTCTGCCTGGAAAAGGTGGTCAGGCATCAGAAGGGAGGTTTGGAGTCCCCTTCCCTGGAGGTGTCCAAGGAAGGCTGGGATGTGGCACTGAGTGCTCTGGGCTGGGGACAAGATGGGGATCAGGCACAGGCTGGACTTGATGCTCTCAGTGTTTTTTTCCAACCGCTGTGATTCTGTGAAAAAGAAGAGCTGGTAAAACTCAATTTTCAGATAGGGAAAGAGGATGAAATCAGGGTGGGCTGAGAGGATGTGGCAGTGTTTAATGTTGAGAAGTTCAGACAAAAATTAAGAAGGCTGAAAGGTTAGGTCTGACCTCTGACTTTTCAGTACCTGCTTGTGAAACAGCAGAAAGAGTGAGCAGAAGGAGCCCAAAAGGGCTTGTTTTGTGATGGGAGATTTGGGGTCTGACAAGGACAGTTTCATGTTCTGCCCAGGAGTTTAGAGGGGAGCCAGCTCTGCCTGCCTGCTCCATGGGACACTCCAGGGTTTGCTGTGTGGGACTTGCTGACACCTGGGAGCCGTTTCCAGGGGCACACAGGGGTTTGCTCTGTGCCGTGTTGCTCCGGCACCCAGCCCGAGGAACACAGCAGCTCTGGTGGCTCAGGAAAGGGCTGCAGGACACCTGCAAATCCTGGGAGCGCCTGCGGGGCTGGAAAACGGGGGAAGTCGGGGCTGGAAAATGGGGGAAGTCAGGGCTGGGTAAAGCACAGCAGGCAGGGCACAGGGCCGTGCGAGAGCTGTGAGAATCCAGCACTAAACGCGCCAGCTGTGTGCGTGGGTGCAAGGCAAACAAGGCCGCTTCTCCTGGTGGAGCCCAGCATTTGCCTCTTCCCTGGCATCTTCCTGGTGGGAATCACTGCTGGCATCCCCGAGCATCACACGCTGAAATAAACTCTGCCTTGAACTCGTGGCTGAAATCCAGCCCTGCTGCTCCTGATATTTCCTGCAGAAATCAGGGACAGGAAGGAGCAGCTGGAGGTGGCCACAGTGTAGCCCCCACCGGGCCCCTTAAAAACCCTGGTTTGGGCATTTAGAAAGAGGTGGGTTTTGCTTGGCTCTGGTGAGAAATCAGCTGTAAAGCAAAGCTGGAAGGTCACCTGCTCTAAGCTGTGATGTTCCTGGGTTGAGAGAGCCCTCTGAGGCAGTGTGGAGTGTCAGGAGCACCTTCACTTCCAGCAGCAATTCCTTGTATTGGATTGCAATATAATATAAATCCCCAGAGGCATTTTGAGAGAACTTCCCTGCAGTCTCCTCCCTCCTTTTCTGTAACCAGAGGCAAGGTCCTGTGCCAAATGACAGATGAGAGATCTTAATTGCTTGGCTTGTTTAATATTCACGGTTAAATATGCACCACATCCTTCAGCTGCTCTGGAATGAAAATGTTACAAAGCAAAAGGTCAGTTTTCTTCTGCTTCCCTCCAGAGCAGGAAGCACAACACTCATTTCTGAGCAGTGTACGCAGCCTGAAATGTAATTACTCCATCTGCCCACGCTCACATATATTTTGTTTTTATTCCAGGTGCATAAATCTCTGCCCCTTGAGGTGCTCCAGCAGATGGATGCTGGTCTGGTTAAAGTGCTGGTAACGGGTGTTACTAACGGGAGCACAGTGGTAAATTTCAATTTGCTGCTTGCAGAAGAGGTGGATGTCACCCATGTCATCAGCATTTTTTGTGAGGCCTTGGAACGCAGCTCCTCCTTCAGCATCGACAGGAGCAGCCTCTCCACACACGGTGAGGAGCAGCTTGTGCCCCAGTAATTCTTCAGAACCAGACAGATGATAAAAGCTGTCATTAATCTGTGTTTTCTGAGGTGAAAAATCTGTAAAACACATGGATGAAAAGCCTTTCACTCTCTTTATATTGCTGCTGCTTATCCATCCAGTAAGTTTTTCAGAGAACACATGATGACACAGATGACACAGGAAGTGAGGTACCACTGATCCAAAAGGACAGAACCAATTGTCTTTTTGACAATATCTAGAATCAGTTTTACAGAGAAAAAAAGTAAGAAGATGTTGGAGGTCATGGATTGAGGGGTTTATAAGCCATGAGTGGAAAAAAAAATATCCCTGAACACAGCCATAACTAGCACTGTTTAAAATAATTTAAAAACACATGACCCTCTGCTTTGCACTGATAATTTTTCCATGAAATAGAAAGCCCAAGAAATAAATGAACATGTGAGTTCTTCACTGGGAGTAGTTGTTTTCCTCACACACCTGTGGGTCTGCAGCTCAGGTGAAAGCCCACACTTTGCCAAGCCCAGCATGATGGCTGATTGCACAACTTCTTTTCTTTAATATGTAACTGAAGTAAGAAAAAAAAAATCATTCATCTCCTGACTAAGAGCAGCTGAATTCTGTTCCACAAGTCACCTCTGGAAAAAAAATTACCAAATACTCTATCCCTGACACAATCCATTTATCCAAAGAACTTTGTTATGAGCTGTCAATTAGAATCTCATGCAAAATTACTTCAGAAACATTTACGCT
Organism: Bombycilla garrulus; assembly: GCA_013400315.1. Lineage (NCBI taxonomy): Eukaryota > Metazoa > Chordata > Aves > Passeriformes > Bombycillidae > Bombycilla > Bombycilla garrulus. The sequence continues at coordinate 83,365 of VXBU01015863.1, read as the reverse complement.
CTGTTCTATATATATATTTTTTTTTTGCCTGTTACACTCACAGCTGTAAATCTGGAGCATTACTAATCGTGGTAATTAGTAGGATCACAGCAATTTTGTGGTAGTGCTTTGTAGAGTGCCTGCCCCCCTCAAACCTGGGCTAAAACAAAGGGTTTGTTTCAGGGACAGGCCCCCATAGAGCAGGTGGCTGGTGCTGCTTTTTGAGTCCCACCTATGGAGTTGTTTGCTCCAGTTTTTAGACTTTGGAAAGAGAAAGAGAAGTAAAAGCATGAATCTTTCTCTCAAAAAATGAAATTTTTGGCCAGGTAAAAATTAAGACAGCAACTAGATTGCAGCCTGGAGCAGTCACACAAGCCTTCACTCGTGCTGGGCATGTACTCAGCATCTCCTCAGAATTGTGAGATGGGGGAAAATCTGAGGAGGCCCCTGGGGTTAGAAGCATCCCCCTGGGCAGTTGATCACTTTAGGAGTGGGAATGTATTATATTAATATTAAAAGGTTCTTTTAACAGCTCTGTTTCTCATATTTGCCACAAAAATTAGACAGGATTGTCAAGATTCTCTATCATTTTCATTAGCAGTAGAAGAGGGGACGGAAGAGGTAATAGAGAAAGTGACAGAAAATACCTGATAGGTGGCTTGACCTCTGTATGGCAGCAGGGAGGAAATGCTGGTATTACAAACTACATTTTTGTATGAGCTGATTCATCTGGCTTCTCTCTTTCCTCAGGTCATTTGTTAGCTGATGTAGGATGGGTCTTTAATTTCCTAAATTCTCTTAGGCTTCCTCTGTAATTTATTTTTGGCTCTGTAACCACAACGATAAGGAACATTTTTTACTGAAGTCACAATGATTTGTCATTTGATATCAACCTTTGTTCAGTTTTAACTAAGAGATTAATGTGATAATAAACTTTTGGGAAATCCAGCTCTGGAAGAGCTCCAACTTTTATTTTCCTTCCTGTGTTGTGCAAATCAGTGACTTTTTCATTTGGGGCATTTCTGGAAGCTGGGCAGTTCCATAGAGTTTTATATATGTGTACAGATTTTATATATTGCTGGGAAATGGGTGGTATTTTTATGCTTAAGCCACTAAAAATATTTAAGAGAAGTTTTGTGCGGTGAGACACATTTTTGGGCTTCCCTGCAAATGGAGTTTATTGTCTTGATTCTCTCTCAGCCAGGGATGGGTGAATACTCAAGGTGTGACCCCAGAGCTGTGCTGGATGTTGAGTGTTTGACACACACATTGATCTGAACCTGTACTTCCCTTTTCCCCCACTTTTTTCTTCCTGGAGCCATTACAGATTGCCACTGACACTTTTATTCACCCCTCTCAGGACAATATGGGGGCTGCCACATGAGGTTGGTCCCAAAATGAGTTTTCCAAAGCACTGAAGGTGCCATCTTTTGGGTAGTAATTGGTCACAAATGGGGCCTGGTTCTTTTTGGTTTTATTTTTGGTTTGTTTTGTTTTTTAAATCAAACTCCTGTTTATGCCCCCAGCCAGAACTGGGCAGGCTCCTACAGCTCCAGGCAAAAACATACCAGGATTTGTTGAGCAGCTTCCAGTGGGTGATACTGTGCAAGAACTCATCTTCCAAAAGCTGTGTGTAAGTGTGTTACACACTAATTATTGCAGCTGCCAGAAAATAAAGCACTTCAGATTTACTGATGGGCACTTTCTGTGTCTCATGGGCGCCTTTCTAAAAAAAGCCCCAGCTTTGGCAGCAAGTAGAGCAGGTTAAAAGAACAAAAGAAGCTGGTTTCCTGCCAGTAATTGTGAGTTTCCCCCTAAAAGTTTGTTTTAGCCTGAGGAGGCCAATCTGAACATGTAAATTACAACAGTACCTTTATTTTTGGCACTCTTCAGCACCGCCCTTCAGCCAGAAGGCAGCAGTGACGGATAAGAAACCTGTGCACAGCACCACTTTACCTGTGACATCTTTGCAAACTTCAGCTCACGCTTCCTCCCCTGCTTCACTGGACTTCTCTCCTGCTGAGCACAAAGCTCTGGAGGACACCATGCTCTCCAGCAGCGTGCTGACTCCTCTCAGCACGGATCCCATGGCAACTCCTGATGTTTCTCCTCAAGCATCTCCAGCCCCCCTTGTCAAACCCGCCCAAGAGGTTTCCATGGAGGACGCCGTGAGTGTGTTCTGTGGAATTGAGAGGATTGTCCTGGCCATCCAGAAGAGGTTCTTGCAGCAGGAGTCCATCCCAGAGAGCTCCCTGTTCCTGGGGGAGCCTGGCTGCAATGTGAGCACCAGCAATGGCACCCACGTTGTGCTGCAGGCGGGCTGGAGCGACTGTGGCACCCAAGTGGAGACCGTAAGTGCTCTGATCAAGGGAATGCCAACAACCTCTGGAGCACTTCATTTCTCTTTCAGAAGGGGAGAGGCAGATCCTTAGCTAGGTGTGCAATCTGTTAGCTGCTGAACTTCTTTTGGAGAAAGAAATCCCCTTCCTGCGATGGAAAGTTACCTCAGTGTGCGCTGAGAAGCACCAAAGAGAAGGGGAATCTTTGAGGTCAGGCAGCAAAACTCAAGGGCCTCTCCAAACCGAGAGACACTTCCCATGCCTCTTCTGGGTTCCCTCTGCAGCTGCCTTTTCTTAAAAGTAATTTCATCATCTTGTGCTGACAAATACTTCAGTAGCTACTTGTAGTGGGGACAGAGTGATAGCTCTCTTTGGATCCCAAACCAATGGCTATGTTCAGAGGTACCAAAACTCCCTTCTGGAGCAATGACCTTTGCCCCATCCCTGGAAGTGTTCAAGACCAGGTTAGATGGGGCTCTGGGCAGCCTGGTCTAGTGGAAGGTGTCCTTGTCCATGGCAGGGAGTTTGGAATTTCATGATTTTTAAGGTCCTTTCCAGCCAAAGCTGTTCTGTGACTCTATGATTCCGTGATATGACAAAAAAAAAGGAAGGGAGGAGAAATGTTGTATTTTCTTTGCTTCCCTGTGCAGCAACAGAGATACTGGAGGCTTAATCTGTTTGATTTTTGCTGTCAGGAGAATGGGGAACACCCAAGCACCTGCTACTGGAAAGCTCTGGTACAACCCTGGAAATACTGATGTGTTTTTTCCTTTCTGTGCTGCAGAACATGACTACTACCGTGGTGAAAACCACCCTTCGGAATGATGCTGCTGCCCAGGGAATAACCCACCACTTGAACATTGCCAGTCCCATTCACTGTGTGTTTCAAAACGATGTCTTGACTTCCTCTGGGTTCGCTGCAGAGGGGTGAGGAGCTCTCTGTGCTTTGAAATGCTGCTGTGTGGCTGAGTGCTGCTGGGTTGGGAAAATGCCCGGGGGCTGTAGCTGTATCCAGGGACAGCACTGGGAGCAGTCTGCCATCCTGGGAGTCCTGTGCTCAGAATGATGCCTTAACTTTCAGCTTTTGTATTTTTCAGATCCTGTACTGCATTTAGAGCATAACTCTGAACTCCATGAAGAGTGTTAGTGAGCTCCCTTCACAGTTTGGTCAGACAAACAATCCCTCCAGGCCTGAGAACCAAGGTCACCACCACAGCCTCAAAAGCAGAAACAAAAGTAAATTGGGGGGAAGCAAACCAGAGGGATATGACTTCATTACCTCAAGCTATGATTGGACAATTAACCCCTGACATGCAAATAGACCAAACTTTTAAATCTGCCCGAAAAACTCGTGACCATCGTCCGTCTTGGATGCAGCCTGTGCCAGGCTCCTGCACTGCCCAGGGTGTATCTGTTAAAGGCCTTTAATAAACACCCACTTTATGCTCTAACTCTGTCGAGCCTCTGTTCTAGGTAGCCAGTCCAAGGCATCAAAGAGATCCCTGCTGGGTGCTTCTCTCCTCCTCCAACTAATGTGCCAGTAGATCCAACAAGCTTGGCCTTTACCTGGCTAAACCAGGTGAAAATAAACCTTTGGGAACTGCTGGTTCAGGAGTCAGAATTCCTGTCTCCTCACTGCCTTCCCGGGCAATCCCTTGGAGCAATAACAGCATTTTCCTGCTTTTGGAACACATCAGTCGTGTGTCTTTCTACCTGATGTGGGCCAGCAGATTGCTATGTGGCTTCTGAGAATGGCAGTTTTTAACCCCCCACAAATCCTTATTTGGTCAACTTGAAAAACCAGAAAATACATCACACAAATACATTTTTGTTGTGGAAGGCCCCACCTTCAAGTAAGACAGAATCAAAGCCACACTAAACAAAAAACAATCAAGGTTGTGCTGACAGAAAATGTGACAGAACAAGCCCTTCTCTCACGGGGAGTGCCCTCCCTTCATACAAGTGCACCTCCTCTCTTTCCTGTCATCCTGCTTAAACTATTGGCACCAAATCCAGTTTCTATTTCCTAGCCCTGTCCAGAGAATCTATTTTCCTTCCTATTCCCCAGCAAAGTCTTTGTCAGGCCACTTTTCTTTGAGCTCTATAATTTTCTCACGCCTTTCACTTTTTGTTCAGGTTTTCCCTGTCTTTTTTTATTTTTTTAAATTTTTTTTGGCTCTTCTCTTCTGCATAAAGCTTTTACTATCCTTATTTTGAGCTTTCAGAGAGCTCACAGTGTTGTTCCCCTTCTGCTCCACTCAGGTATTCCTCTCTGCCCTGTCTGAATTGCTGAGACCACCCTTTGGCTTTTCCCCCTTGTGTTTCCATGCTCCCCACCGTCCCAGCTGAAAACTCAAAGCATTTTCCCCTTTCCTTTTGAAGTGGCCTGCCATCCAGGACTGCAGATAACCCTTCACTGTTTAAATATGTGGCAAAACAGGCGCTGATGTAACACTTGCAGAAATTTACAGTCACATTTGTGGTCTTTAAAGGAGGATAATTGATTTTTCAGACTTTACACCATCTTTGAGGATTTGCATGGATCTGGACACTTCAGAACAGAAATGCAGCTGTTCATTGGAAACTCCCCAGCGCCCAAAAATTTCAGCGTCTCTGCCAGTGAGGATGTGCTGATCGAGGTGGGGATGCAGAGGGCAGACAGCAAGCTCAAGGTGGTTCTCACTGACTGCTGGGCCACTCCAACCAATAATTCAGTGGATCCCCTGTCATTTGTTTTTATCAGCAACAGGTACAGCCATTTGCAAAAACCATGAGCCATGCCTTAGGGCTTACAGTGGTGCTGACAAATAATGTGTTATATTTTAAATGCTGTTTAGCTGTGTTCTCGTCATTCACGTGCACAGTCCCTTTCTATTTGGCCTGGTTACACCTTCTTTGAACAAGAAAGGTAGACATGAAAAGGGATTTCAAAGGGCCATGTGGAATTCTTTTGAGTTTGGTTGTTTTCCTCATAGTTTTGTGAGGGAATTGTGCTTTTAACCTGAAGAAATCACTTGAAGGTGATTTTGGCAGTCAGTACTGAAAGAGCTTTTGTAAAGTGGGTGCTTTATCTCCTTCTCTATTTTTCAGAGGTTTCTCTGTGGTTTCAGCTTTATCAAGAGTTTATGTGTCTCTTGTCAAGGAAGAAATAGGTTATTTAATTCCTCACATATGGTGTTAAAGCAGCCTCTGGTGAAAGAGGAGGTCTGTTGCTGTCTGGATCCCTGATCTCACCTCAGTGTCATATTTCTTAGGCTCACCTGCCACCTTAAAATACAGGATGATAATTTTGCTCAGTAACAAAATATAGCCCTTTAAATTTGATTTTTTTTCAATTTGTGTTTGGTGAAGCCAAGTTTAAATCCTTCTTTCTGTTACTCTTTCCCTTCTCCTCCAACTCTCCAATCACTTCTCAATCTCCTGTTCCACTCGGTTACTGTGAGAATAAAGCAGCAAAGACCCCTTATCACCCCTGCACTGCCAGAGCTGCCTCATGAAGGCTCTGCCTGGGACTTCCTAAAGAAGGAAAGAAAAAAGGAAAGCCTTAAAGTTTTTAAGGAAAGCCTTAAAACTCAAGTTCTGCGCTATAACCAAAACCTGCCTTCTCTAGCCTTAGCTTCTCTGCGTGGTTTTTGTCTCCCTTTTCAGCTGTCCCATCCCAAATACTTACACCACGCTGCTGGAAAATGGGAATTCGAGCAGAGCTCAGTTTAAGATGAAGATTTTTTCCTTTGTCAACAACTCCGTGGTTTACTTACACTGCAGAATTCGGATTTGTGTGGAGTCACCAGGAAGCACCTGCAGGACTGTAAGTGTTTTGCTCTGACATGCTATTTCCACCCCTCACCAATTTTTTTTTCTCAGTGCCATATGGAGTCCTGCAATGGAATGGAAGGAGAAATGTTTCCAAACAAGGTTTAAAACAACTCTTGAGGTTTTCTTTTGTTCTTTGCTGAGAGCAGAGAGGAGTGGGGAAACACCACAACCATATGGAAGTGTCAGCTTCTCTTCCTGGTGTTCATCCTCCTAAAAAAAAGCATGGAGCTTGCTCAGAGTTGAGGAACCTGAGAACCGGACCTTTCACTCATTTTAAGGATGGTTAAAAAGCAGTGAAATTAGGCTGGTTAGAAAAGCATCAGCTGAGATGGATGTATCACAAAATAGGAACTCTCAGAGCAGCAGTGTCTTCAGAATGTCTGAGTAAATTTATGTATTTTTCTATCTTTTTTTCTTATCCCCTATTAATTTACTTCTTCAACTGAGAGTTTAGGCACCAGGAAAGGAAGCTCACTGTCATTAAGTTTCTAGGGCTGTGATTTTAATAGAGTTTATTATAGCTTTTTAAAGCCTGATTGCTTTTTGGAGCAATAAACCAAGTCATGTTCTGATAAGAACTGCAGTTTTTAATTGTCTGTGCCACAAAGAATTTCATTGTTTCTTTTTACTTGCAAGTAAGCGATACACAGCTTTATCTAAAAATGTGTTGCTATCAGAGAAATAAGAAAAAAAAATGTTTAACTGATGGTTTTTTTTTCTTACTAGCAGACACTTGGGAATTCTCCTCTTCCTCTGCCAACCTTCCTGGCTCTTTTTCTCTCAAGGATGTTTTCATTAGCAGTTTGGCGTTCCCCCATTGTTGAACACTTTCCTCTAGCTCCAAATAACACAGCTTAAACCCACGATAAAGCAAATTATCTCTTCCTAAAGGATTTAAAAAGGCTANATGCATTGTTCTTTCTCCTATGTTCTTTATGAGAAGTCAGTGAATTCAGGATCTTCATTGAGGCTAAATTGTGATGTGGGGAAGACAAGTACCAGGCACATCTACAGGGTGAGCAATGGCTTTTACAAAGAAGGGAGGAGGAGCTGCAGAAGGTGCAGAGATGAGCAAGAACTGAAGATATTTGTAAATAATGTAAGATGGTTGGGAAAGTGCCCTGGGTTTGGGATCTGACCCTCTGATCTGTTTCTCTGGGGAACAGGGATTTGCTTCAGNTTCTCCTATGTTCTTTATGAGAAGTCAGTGAATTCAGGATCTTCATTGAGGCTAAATTGTGATGTGGGGAAGACAAGTACCAGGCACATCTACAGGGTGAGCAATGGCTTTTACAAAGAAGGGAGGAGGAGCTGCAGAAGGTGCAGAGATCCAGGAAGATGAGCAAGAACTGAAGATATTTGTAAATAATGTAAGATGGTTGGGAAAGTGCCATGGGTTTGGGATCTGACCCTCTGATCTGTTTCTCTGGGGAACAGGGATTTGCTTCAGGGCAGGTTTAGCTCAGCTCTTCACCCACACACTCTTTACTTACATCTTGTATTATTTCTTCTTACTCATATTAATTCTTTGTTTTCTCTTTGGAAGAGAGTAAGGTGCTCTAAAGTTTAGAGCTGAAAAAAAAATGGACTGGCTGAGGAGAAAAATAGTAAGAAATGAGTAAGAAAAATTACTTTGAATGGGAAGAGGAGTGATGTGCCCCCACCATGCAGATGTTTGGGGGAACCCGGCTGCTCCATGACCACGTGGAGCCAAAAATTCATTGCCAACAGGAAGCAACTACATAAAGGTGCTCTCTAACGGATCCACCTACCTGGGAAAGCTATTTGAGTGCAGAGAAAAGTCATAAATAACCACCTGGGTGTTTTTATGGAGGCTGACCCAGCTGAAGACACTGTTCCTGGCAGTGGATTGTAGGGGTTTTCCAGTGCAGCCAAACTGATAGCAGTGGTGTAAACAAGCTGGCCAGAAACCCTGCTGATTTTGCTGGTCATGGTATGATGTTGTCCTTTCTCTGGGTTTTTTGTGCCCTTCCAGGAGAGCCACAGTTACCTTTGAATAATGCCAGTGTAGGTTTTGCTTCCCATCAGGGACCTTTAGGCTGCGACTTAAAACAAAAAGGCAGCAAACAGTAAAAAAAAAAGGGAAGTGTGCAGAAAATGCCCGTGCAAGTGCTGCTCACACAGAGCTAAAGCAGCTGATCCTCAGCATCCCTCAGGACAGGGATTTCTGCCTTGTAGTTCCCAGATTAGTGGTTCACACGTCACTGAAGTTGTGGGTAGCCTCAGAATGATACATGGCTCGACAGAGTCTGAAAGCTGCCACTGCTTTTAGCATCTGCTGTGCCTGCCGTGGGCAGCAGAAACATCCCAACAAAAGTGCTTGCAAAAACCTGGCATTAGTGATAAATTATTTCTCCCATAAGGTTTTTCTAAAATAAACAGAAAGTTAATGAAAAGGTTGTCTGTGTGAAATATCTGTTCACAGCAGTGTGTTCCAGTGTGACTAATTACAGATTTTATGCTGATTTTTCCCTGATGCCGTTTGTTTTGGACTTCCTTTTGCTGCTAATTTCTGTTTAACAGAGCATAACGTTAAGAAACAAAAACCTGATGGTGAGAGCAGCACTGGGCTTTCACAGGCTCATCAGAAGGCTTTGTATTTTGAATTAGTAAGCCACATGACTTGTTGGAGTTTGCATTGATTGTTGCAGAGATGCCACGCGAGGGCTCGACTCCTGAAAGCTGGAGAAACCATCGCCCTGCGCAGAACATCCTGGGGACCCCTGTGGAAATCAGCGGGTGAGTTGAGAACAGAGTACCCTGCCCAGATTGTTTTGTCCTGGCAAAGGAAGCTGGAGGCCTGTGGCACACGAGGTTTTTGTGCCCCTCGGTATTCCCTGGGAGCGGGCATTCCTGTTGGAGCCACGTGGCAGCGTGGAGAAACACGTGCCCTCCTTGGAGCAGGGACTGTCAGGTTGTCAAGGGAATGTGGAAAGGAAGATAAAGTGCTTTTGTGTGGCTGTTTGCACAGGGTAACAAGTGCAACAACCACGAAATCAAACAATTATTTCAATTGTAAAGTGTGAAAGCAGAGTCGATCTTTTCAGATTGCAATCGGTTTTCCAAGTGTTGACACCACCGTTAGTCTGCAATTGTTTTGGGCTCTGAAGTCCCAAATCAGAGGATGTAAGAGATTTTATTGTGGTGTTTGCTTTGGCTCCCTGGTACTGACTTCATTTCCACGGTGAGGAGAAGTGGCAGAGCACAGCTGATGCGCAGCAGCCTTGGTTAATTTGGTGCAGCACAGGTTAATTGAGGGCAAACACCAGCACTAGGGACCAGCAAGGTCGAATTTGTTATGCACCTGCTTTTTCTGCATTTAACCTGAGTGATGCTTTCAAGGGCACCCGTGCTCTCTCATATCTTCAGTCATTTGTCCCCCTGCAGCTTTACATTTATAACTTCTTAACATAAAACACTCATTGAAAGTGTTTTGGCTCACCAATATCACTCTTAACTCGTGGCTACAGTGAATAGACAATTTATAATGTTCTTTTGGACCTAGGACCTGACTCTGACTTAGAAGAATGTATTTTCCTTCCATAAATAGGCCCAGTGCTCATTTCTGAATTAGTTCTTTAAAAAAGAAAGAAAAAAACCCAATTAATGCAGCTTTCTTTGTTTAGCTCTTACAATAAGTAGCTTTCGCTCTTTTTTTGCTGGAGATACGAATGCATTTCTAATTTTGAAAAACGCTCATTTCCCAAAAGGGCCTCTTGTGAGGGGATCGTTCTTTGGGTTGGGCTAAATTGATTTCTAGGCAAAGGTGGCACTTTTGGATGCTGTCCCTTATTTCTACTTTGGATAATCACACCACATTTTAAGTGATCTACATCTCTGTGTTGAAGGGGATAACACAAAATATGATGTCAGGCAATAACACGAATGATGGTGTCAGGTGTAAGTGCTGCAGTGAAACATGAAAAGCTTTACCTGCTCTCCCAGCCCTTGGTCACACATTATGACAAAAGCCACTGCTCCACGTCCTCAGAAGGGCTGCTCTGTGTCTGGCTACAGGCTGCCATTATGTTCTCCTTTATTCCTTTGTTTTATGCTGAAATTCAAAAATGAGACTAAATACATTACACAGCACTGCTTTGTCCTGTCCTGGAGTGATGCCCTGGGTGCTCTGTAGCTTGAGCACTGCTCTTACCGACCCCTGTGGCTGCCAGAGGGCCCTTTGGCCAAAAATCTTGTCTCCAATTGCAGGCATGTGTGCAGTGGTATTTATCGTCTGTGTACCTCAGGTGCCACACAAGTGCCTGGCAAAACAAGTGCTGTCCTGAAAATGTGAGCAAACAAATGCACGTTTTTGTAGGTGCATCGAGCCTTTGCAGGAAGGGATGGTAAGAACTTGTACAAACATGAAGAGAGGCATAGAAATAAAGGGAGAGGGATTTCTGCTTGCAGATTTGGACAAGTGGTTAAAAGGGAACTGGGAGAACACTTTGTGTCTGCGATCCGTGGTGCCTTGGGAGGCAGCTGGCAATGTGGCACTTGACTCCTGCCCACAGTGGGGCATTTGGTGTTGGTTCTTTCCTTCCCCTCTGAGTGTGGGTGCTCCTCCAGCAGAGCAAAGTCTCCTGCAGGTCCTGTGCCCTGTGTGCCAGACTTGGGCAGACACTGCAGACAGCCTCGGGCTGCTCAGGTGAGCTCTAAATCACTGCTCAGGTGAGCTCTAAATGTCTGCTCAGGTGAGCTCTAAATCACTGCTCAGCTGGCTCTAAATCACTGCTCAGGTGAGCTCTAAATGTCTGCTCAGCTGGCTCTAAATCACTGCTCAGGTGAGCTCTAAATCACTGCTCAGGTGCAGCACTGAGCCTGTGGTGACCAAGCCAGTGTCACTCCACTGCCCACCCCAGCCACATCTCCGGTGGCTCAGCTGGAAACTCAGAGACCCAGCACACACAGAGAATCCTGCCCCAAATGCTCTGTGTTTGAAGAACAGTGAGATATATGATAAAAGCAAAACAGGTATTTTTATAATCTTTTATAATAAGATGAATGGAGGCAGGATTAAGATAGGGGAATGCTTCACCTGTAAAGTACTTCTGAAAGTAAGGCAGCATTTTAAAAAGTCACCAGTACTAATTCTTTAATTCTTAGCTTAGCTGAAAATCACACTCATGTCTGCAGGGACTCTACACAGTTGTGTAAAAAGAGAACATGGTCTGTCCTCACCCCCTTTCCATGAGAATCCCTCTCCCCAGGATGGTGATACACTTCTGTGGCACAGTTCTGTGCTGGCATGCTGGCTAATTAATATGCAGGCCTTGTTTCTCTCCCCAGTAAAAGATTTAGGAATTTCATTGTTTTTTTCTTTCACCTCTTGATATTTTTTATTTTTTTTTAGCATCTGATTTGAAGAGAGAGAAGGAGGCTGGAATGAGAATTGGATACATCATCCTCATAGCCCTTGCTGTGCTTGGTTTTGTGCTGGGAGTTGTGTCCCTTCTCATTTTCCAGTACCAGCGAAAGATGGGAAGATACAACTTCAGGATCAAGTCTGACAACTTCAGCTACCAAGTGTTCTATGATTAGTGATTCACAGGTCACCACATCAGTAAGTACTGAATTATGATCAGTTGCATTTTTTTGCTGTTTATCTCTTCCTGAAATGGTGAAATACCTGTAGATGACCATCTTCTATATAAGAATATTTGAACCTGTTGTCCTTTTTTGCTGTGGGTAAAGGCCATGAAAGTAATAAAGGGATTCCTGCTGTTCTTCCCTCTTTTCAAATGATGCAAACTGCAAGAGGATGAAGACAGCATTGTGTCCTTCCTCTTCCTTCATGGCTTTGATCTCACTCAAAATAAATGGTACATCACCTTAGAAAACACCAAGAAGCATTTCCACAAAAAAGCCATATAATTTTTAAGTTTAAACCAGTGACGAGTGTAATAAAGGAGACAAACTTCACCACTCTTTCTTATAAATTTTCTTCAGAAGTCATCCCTTTCTGCAAAAGCCTGGGTTTAATTATTATATTTTTGAGAATTTTTTTGAGAAAGTAGTGGGATGTTAAACATGAAGAGCTTGAAATATTGAGATGTTACAGGTGCCTGCAGAGAGTCTGAAAACACAGCTCTGAGGAGACTTAACCACTGCCACATGGCCTGCCTCTGAAACTTGGCAATTTAACACTTTCTCAGGATACCACAGGATTCAGCACTTTTTCTGTAAAATGAGTCAGCTCTAGCAGCTCAGCATCATTTGCATGCTTGTGTCTTTAAGAGGAGGACAGAGAGGTGAGAAAGCTGGCAGGCTGAGGAGCAACACCTAACACCACTTCACAGCTCGAGGATGTTTGCTGTGGATCGAATTCTGTTCCTGGAAACGGGTTTGTTTGCCATCACTGCCAGAGTTAGTCAGCAACCCTTCCCTGCTGCAGGCCTCCCACAGGACAACGCCATGGCCTCAGCAAACGCACTGGACAAATCCCCGTGGCATTTGCAGATAATTCACTGCAATTCACTGAGCACTGTGGTGTTTAGTATGCACCACAGGCAAAGGGCAGGGAGCACTAGCCCAGCTTCCCGCTCCTGAGTCTTGAGTGGTCACATTAAGCTGGATTTCCCTGTCTTTCATCCCACATCCTCTGATCCATCTCTGGGCACTCCTGGGAGATGGCTGCAGGTGAGGGTGATGCTCTGGTGGCTTCCCAAGGGCTGGATGTGTCAGGGAAGGTGCCTGGGGCTCCTTGGAACGGCTCCAGCAGCTGTAGTTCCATCATGGGTACAAATCCCACCGCGGAGCCATGCCCCAGCATAATGGGCACATCGAGGTTCATGGAATTAAAACACACACATGAAATCTCCGAGTCTCCCCACAGAGCAAGAATGGCTTCTCCTGCATTCATCATTCTGCTCCCCCGAGTAATTCCTCGTAGCAATGGAAATTCTGGAGTTGTGCAAAGAGGTTGTAGCATAAAGGATATTGTCAGACTCAGCACTTCTACATCTCAGTTAATGGTTCCTTTTTGGAGCTGAAACTACTCAGCTCTTTTCTGTGTATTTACTGTCTTTGGAAGGGAGCTGATTACCTGTCTCAATCCTGATTATTTTTTTTTTTTTCCTAGTGGGATCATATCTCATCACATGAAGAACTGAAGTTTGTCTTCACTCAACGTTTGGCTTTCCTTGCTTTACACAACACTGACTCTTTCAAAGTAATGTAATGTATAAAAGGATCTGTACCCCCTTTCTCCCCTCCACCTCTTTTTTTCTTAGCATTCTGGTTCTTCCCTGGTGTCCTAAGAAGTCTTTGTGACAGCAGCTCCAGGTTGAAGTGAATTTTGGCAGTTTTTCTATTGATAATATAGAAGGGAAGAAAACAAAGACATCTGGCTCTCTCTTCAAGTTCCAAGATCTGGTTTTCTCACTGTGACATATCACGATGTGCTCATCTCAGCATCACTTGTGCCATTAATATTGACAAGCTGCATGTTTCCATTGATATTCAAGGAAGTAAACCAGCAAACCCTCTGAGAGATCTCTTTTTCAGGCTGTAATTTGCTGTTTACTCAGGGTGAGGTTGAAACTTTGAGCTGCAGCAGCGTTGAAGACCTAACTGTGCACCGCCTTAAGCATACAGAAGCTGGGGAACAAGCATTGGATTTGCCACCAAGTAAGGAAAAGCCACTGTTGATCTGGGGCTTCACTTACTTCAGCATGAGTTTTTAAATTTGGTTCATTCTGTAATTGACAAGGATCCAGTGGAAAAGAAAGAAGAAAAAAAAAAGAAATTATTTTTATTGCTGGCAGCCAGTGTTTTTCCAGATAAATCAATTGGTACCTGTGTATTCTGCTTAATTAGACCCTAATGACTGTGCAGTCAAGCCACGCAGTGCTGCCCACCTAAGTGAGAGCTCTCCAAATGAGGAGTTACAGATTTGACCTGAATTTTGCCTGGCTGCAAGACCATCAGTGCAGCAGCAAAGGCTCCGTTTGCACGGTCCATTGGGTCCAACAGCGTTCTGTTCAGCTGGATAACCTGGAGCAAAAATCTCTTCCATGCAGGCAGCGTCTCCTGCAGGGCTCTTTCCTGGGCTGCTGCTCTTCTCTGCTGCCCCAAATCTCCCCCTCAGTGGGTGTTGGAAGGTGGGAGGTGAAGAGGTGTCAATAATTGTCCCACCAGCCCTTGGTTCTGTTTGCTGCAGTCACAGTGATCATCTGCTGTGCCTGGGTCACATCTAACTCTGTAATTGATGAACAAACGAATTCCTCCTTAATGGACACCACTATAAATAACTCGCAGTGGAAATTGGGCTTTAACTTGAAGTCATGAATATTTCTGGCAGCCAAGCACTTAGGTGCTGATTTTTGGGTACAGAATAACATAGGAAAGTGGCTTTTCTATCCTCCTAGTCCAGTTTCTATTAGGTAGTAAGATTTCTGGTTAAAAAACTTCCACATTTTGCAAAAGGTTGTACTGGCTGATTTTAGAGCTTTTATTAACCCCTTTTAAATATATCAATAAATTCCAGAGTAATCATTTGCATTCTGCTTTAGATTCAAGTGACTCTATGAGGAGTAAGACACTTTGACTTGTCCTTTCATTATGGAAATAAGTTACCAGATCCTGATCTTAGAAAAAAAATACAAAATTAGTTGTAAGTGGTGAAACTATAAATTATACTGGCAGTCTTAGTTTGATGAATGTGGAATCATAGAATGGTTTGGGTTGGAAGGGACCTTAAAGATCATCCAGTTCCAGGCCCCTGCCATGGGCAGGGACACCTCCCACTGTCCCAGGCTGCTCAGAGCTCCGTCCAAACTGCCCTTGGACGCTTCCAGGGATGGGGAGTCCACAACTTCTTTGGAGAACAACACAACCATTAGTTCTTGTTATGTAGGAGTCTCTTTTGCTCAATTTGCTGTTAAATGTGAAATGTGTTTGTCTTCTGCACTCAGTGACAGGATCAGCTATTTTACTGTAAGTATTTTTCTAGTTTTTAGTACTTACAATCCTGAACTCCTTGGAGGTGACAGGATTAGAGATCTGCCTGTTGATTTTGGTGGAGCTGTGCCATTTTCAAAAGATGAGCACTACTCCTCAGGATGAAATGTGAACCAGCAGCTTGTATTTGATAGCTTGCATACTCAGCAGAAACTGTTATTTGTGACTGAGTCTGTTCATAGGAATTCTGGTATCTTAATAAAAGCAGCCTTGTAACTTATTGTTGACTTCTGCCCTCTGTTTTCCTGCGTGATTTAGTCACAGGTATTAAAGGTGTGCACTTGGTGGCTGTGGCAGCTCCTGAACTGTTCCAGTATCAGTACAATGTCCAGAAATCACTGAAAATATGACACAGGACCTTGTCCAAACCCCACTGGACTGCAGTCACCACCAGCTATATGCCTGTACCTCCTAAGGGTCTCTTTCTTCATCTCCACAAAGGGCAAACACACTTCAGTTCCATCCTTTTCAGCAAAGACAACCAAAAGAGCTTTCAACATCCCAGTCCAATTTATTGCAACAATGTGATGATTCAATCTGAAGCTACTGTCTCACCGGCCTCCCCAGGTTTTTAATTTGCACAGTTCTGGCAGCTGCTCCAAAAGAACAATTGAGTGCTTTTTGCTTGAATAAATAGCTTCTTAAAGAGTGGTCAGCACTGCAAAGCTCCTTTATCCCCAAAGGAAGTTGTCCAGGGGGTCCCATCCACTGATTCCTAAAACAACTGAAAGGTTGGGCTTCTAAAATTCAGTTTTCTGACTCTTTGCCCGGCCTATATACCTCAGGCTTGTGAAACCCACCAGGGCATGATCACTGCAGCCCAGGCCGCTGCCAATATTGACATCTCTACCATTTCAAAGCATAAAAGTAAATAAATATATATATAAAAATAAAAACAAAGCACCCAGCATTCATTTTATCTATGCTGGTAAGCAATAGGTGTAGTAATGCTTCCTCTCTTTTTGTGCTGTCACCTGGATTAAGAAATTAAACTCATTGTGTCCAAGAGCCTCACGGATTGCTTTCAGATCCCTGCGCTGCTTTTTCCCCTTTCCGATTTCGCATTGCCCATATTTTGTTCTTTCAATGAAGCACTGGCTCTAGACAATTATTTAAAACAATGGACAAAAATATACAGAAATGAGAATTTAATTTTTATCTCTCACACTGTTTCCTAAGAACCACTTCAGGCCAGTGGTGTTCACGTCTAATTGTTCACTGCTGACACCTTTTGCAATGCACTCATCACTGTTCCTTTTCCCCCATATTATAATGCTGCCAAATTCTGGTCCCAGTGGAGCTGGCAAAAAGCTGAGATACTGGAAAATTTCCTCATCCATTCAAATATAAACAAGACAGGTTTTTTTAATGCCTCCTGGGAAAGTTTTCCAGCAGGCTGCAGAAGGAAACAAAGGAACTGAAAAAGTTTGGCTGCAATTGATCTAAAACCATGATGTTGATTACAATTTAGAGCAGAGAGACACCTAATGGCTTCCCTGATTCCACAGGCAGAAAATTCCCTTCCCTGCCCCTCCTGCCCTCCTTTCCCCAGGGATTTTTCCTCTGAAATCCACAGAAGAAAGAGTTTCAAAGACCTAAAACAATTATTTTCACACTAAAAACAATCACAGTGCAAGTGTAAAAAAAGAATTGAGAAAAAGCCAGAATGTTTGGAGATGGCAAGGAAAAGACCAGAGCAATGGAATTCAAATTCTGCATGGAAGTTTCATTGATAAAACACTGGTGTAATGCTTGCAATGGATCTCAAAACATCCACTCACAATATTCTCTTTAAATCAGCTGGTGTTCAATCCTCTCTATTATGAAGGCTAAAACAATTAGGGTGGTCAGGGTAAATGAGTGTTTCTGCCTAGAAACTGGATTTGGTGAAAAAGTAATTGTAAGGAATGAAAAAATACTCGTTTTATCCAAATATATTTTTGTGTGTTTAGGTGTGTGTTAGACAAAGTTAAGCACATTTAGGAATACTGCAATTTCACAGTGCAGAGAGACAAATTTGAGCTCACCTTTTCTCCTTCTCCTCTCCCTGTCCTTACAAAGAAAGAGAGAAACAGACAGAGAAAATGTTAGTAAAATATTAGGAAACATTAGTAAAAGTGCTTTTTCCTAGGTAATTTTCTCACATATAAAAACATTTAATACCTTCTGGAAAATGACAAGTATTTGTACGAACCTGTGAAGCAAAAAACCTTTATTTAAGCAATGTTTTTCTCCTTTTCCTGCTTTACTACAGAAGTAATCAATTTCAAAAGGAAGGTGTCATTTCTCTTCCATGATATTTCTGTTTAAGTCCATAAAGAACACAATCATCTGGCAGCTGCTCTTCTTTGAGTTGTTGGGTGTATGGTTTTGCTACAGGTACCTCAGAGGAGGAGCAGAACCTAAGGAAAATGAGAAGAGAAAAGAAGCTTTGGTTACTTTATTGCTGATGCAGTGAATTTTTGACAAATTTCTGCATGGGACTTTTTCTCTTTCCTCAACCAGATCAAGCCTGTGGGAAAATCCAAGGAAAAAATTGATATAAGCATTGAGGAGTGCTTGGGACCTCCAGGTATGGTGAAATTATGGAGTTACTTTCACTGGTATTTGCAGGCAGATCAGACATGGTTCAGCAGGATGTGAGGAGCTGAATTCTCAGCAGGCTGACACAAATCCATCCCAAAAAACCTTGCTCCCTCCAGGACTGTGAGGGTGACTCTGAGTTCCAAGGAGAGGCTGCCTTCTGACAGAGACATTTGGGTAGAATTTTCATTTAGGTACAAATTATTCCAGCAAACAATAACACTAAATCCTTGGGAACGTGCTGGCAGCTAATTACACTACTGACAGTGTGGATTCTTCATGGCTTGTGCTTAGAAATACTGAAACTCTGCAAATCCACTCAGGAAATGTCTGGCTCTGCCTCTCAGAGCGTCTGGAGCTTTGATGTGGAATGCTGCCACAAACAGTGCTCTCATTTATCAGCTGCCTTTGGCATCTGGCAACTTGAAAAGATGAAGGAAGGGGTTCACAGCAATATTTTGTACAAATGCAGCTATTATTGGTGCATGGAGACAGAAGGGTCGTGTGTTTGTTCTTGTGCCAACCTTGAGAGGCTAATTACTGAGTGCTACACATGAATAGTGCTCTCAGAATTATTGCAGCACATTTAATTGTGCTCTGTATCATACCTGCCCAGTGAGCACCGGGTTTCTCAAGCAAAAAAAGTGAAAATATGGAGGAAATGGAATTCGGAATGTCACGTTTACTGAATCCAACTTGAATTTTTACAGAGCAGCTCTGGGGCCCCACCTTTGTGTGTGTCTGTGAGGAAGACATCAGGAGTTACAGCTGAACAAGATGCTGTTTGCTTCTGGGCATGTTTTTATTGCCCCAGAAAGATTTTCAGCTGATAAGTTGTTTGAGACTACATTTTGTAGTCCATATAAAATTCAGCTGGCTTAGTCACAGGAGATGGTAAATACTGCTGCAAATGATGTTGATTACAATTTATTTATTTGGCTACCTGTTAGCATTTGTTTGACTACCTGTTCTCCACCTTTCCACTTGATTGTGACATCGAATTCTTGAACAGGAGAAAGGCACCTCTGTTTCCTGAAAGATCTGTGGGAAGCATGACCTTGTGAAGTTTAGCCTCTTCCCTGAAAGGACATTTCACTCTCAGAAGTTCTAAGAAAGCCAAAGTCAGTATGCCAGGATGTCCACGCTGTGTCTTTGTCCTGTATCTTGGATGTCCTGTATCCTGCACTTCTATCCCAAAGATAACACGCTTCTTACGTTCTTATGTACTTCTTCTGGTACTCCCTGTACAGACTGGAGGCTGTGTGGCCTCCCTGAGAAAATACATGTGTGGCATCCTCCAGGTTTGTTATTTCTAGCCCTTCCCCCAAAATTTAATTTCTTAAACTGATAGAGGGATTTTCATGGGATAAAGCCGTACACACCAGAGCAAGGAACACCTGGGGTGGCCTGTGTTACTGCCTTCCTCTGTTGTAAGCACAGATGGAAGTGTCTTCCCACCCATATGAACAATGATATTTGTGTCTTGGCGTGGTGCATCTTTGCTCCTCCTGCTTTGGGTTCCCCAGTGCCTCTCAAATCCATTCATCTGCTGTGAGTGCCTCTGGCACTTGTCACTGAGAGCAAGATGTGGCACACATTTCCTCACAGCAGCCTTCATTCAGGCCTGTGCAGGCACCTGCTCAAGTTTCTCAAGGAAATTCAAAATTAAGAGTAAGAGATGCGGTTTGAAATTAATGTGATGGTGCCTGGGCTTTTTGAAAGCGGGGTGCTGAGTGAAAATACAACCTCCCTTTGTGCAAGCTGCTGATATTTGAGGTGAATCTTCATGGCAGCTTCTTGCTGGAATTCCTGCTGCATTTGACAGATGATGGATGAAGCAGGAGATGGAATAAAGGATGTAACAAGGTTTCTGTGATTGTACAGCTTTTGTTTGCTTGGAGCAGGTGTGAGTAGCTGTCAGCTGAACAAACTGTATCTGTGTTCTAAAGACACCTGCTTTGTTTTCTTTCCCAGTCTCCATAAAAATGCAAACAGATCTGTCTCTACTTCAGCACTTCCTCGGGGAGTTGGATGGACCCTGCTGACCTACATGTGACAGAACCCCTTAGCCATGCTCTGCACACCTACTGACACAGGTTTGCTCAGGTTTTCTGTCTGGTTACACACAAAATCTGCAATTACAGCTGCTTAATAAGTTAATAAGTGCTTCGTGGTGCCCTTGCAAACCAACCTTACATTATTAACATGCCCAGGTAAAATCTCATGGAAAGTTTTACTGCAATTCCCTGTCACTGCAGCCTTGACTATTTCACTCAGCACAGCCAGGTGAGTTCGTGCTCTGTACCTATTTTCTGAGTTTCCTGAGCTCTCTGCTGTGAACTCACAGCGGTGCCTTTGGCCTCTGCTTTGCCAGGGGAGGATCTGAATCACCAGAAGCAGCCCCTCACGGCCATACAGCTGTAAGCAGCTGTTTTGAATAGATACACAGAAGGATTGGAACTGACAGATTTGAACTGATAATCCCATCCTCTGAAGTCACACCTGAGCAAACACACCTTCCTCCAGAAGGTGCCCTGGTCCATCTGGTCCCTGACCCCGGGCTGGCAGCAGTGGTTCCTCCCGCTGAAGGGAGAGGGTGACCCTTCCTCTGCCTTTTCACAGAGAAGCTTTCTTTGTTTTCCCTCCTGCCAAGAGGGTTTGGGTTTTATTTTTTTCCTCCTCCTGCCATTGCTTTGCCATGTGCTGGTGCCAGGGCTAGAGGAGCAGCCAAGGCAGGCTGAGGATGCTGTGAGGGTGGGGAGGCCCTGGCACAGGGTGCCCAGAGAAGCTGTGGATTCCCCATCCCTGGAAATGTCCAAGGCCAGGTAGAATGGGGCTCTCAAAAACCACTTCTAGTGGGAGATGTCCCTGCCCATGGCAGAGGGTTGGAAATAGATGATCTTTAAGGTTCCCTTGCAACCCAAATCATTAAATGAATCTATGATTCTGCATTCTAAAATGAATCTATGTTTAATTCCTGCTCTGTTGTGTAACACTATGAAGTTAATTTCCTCCTTTTCTTTCAGAGATTTCATAATCACAAAACCAGGGGAGGCAGCTGTACTCCTCCTGCCAAGGTGAGCCAGCGCTGAGTTACATGTGGACAAAGTGATTTGTCACATTGCTTCCTTGTCGCATGATTTGGCACTGAGGGATTTTCCTTCCCAGCAGAAGGTGGAAGCTGTTCAGGAACTGAAACGAAAGTCTTGTTTTGTTCTCAGTGCAGTGTTTCATTCTGCAGCAAGAAATCTTCAGCAATCTGGTGAATTACTCTGTTTATCTACCAAGCAGAAGAAGACATATAAATAATCTTCAAAGTAGTTTGAAACCGTGTCCCAAGAATAGCACAGGTTCTCATATGATTTCCCAACAAACAATAAATGGTTTGGGGCTTTGGTAGTTTGTTTTTATTTCCCTGTTGTGTCTATACTTATGTGTCAAGTTTAAACTTCTTGAAGTATTTTATAGTTTCTGCCATATTTTAAAGCTTAATGACTTGCCATGCCTTGGCAGGGTACATTTATTACTGCACACTATATATCATATTCTTTTGTACCACAGATGTATGTAAACTCTCAATGTGTGGTTTTAACTGACAAAGGGATTTGCAGAGCCATGCAGAAGAAATCTATGTGTGATAAAAAGATCACACAAAACATATAAAGAGCATTTTTCCCTCAATGCCTGACCTGTAACTACCTCTTAAGTCTGTGCAGGTGGTTCTGACCACAGGAGACAGAAATTTTTTACTCATTTCTCCACACCCCTCTCAAGCTCTCCCTTTAAAACTGAAACAGATACAAGAATTCAATTGTTCACAGTTTGTTGCTACTCACTGTGTACTTTTATCTGATAAATACACATTGCCTGTGGATTTTCTCTTTTCTTTGTTATTTCTCCATTGGCAAAAAACACATTCTCATAGAAATCAAAGGACATATCACTTTCTTTACAGAACTGGAAACTCAGTTATTTCTATGCTTCTTCAAGTGGAAATGGCTTCTGTAATACAGATCCTGTGGCTTGAATCTCTCAACTGAATAATGGACTTTATACAAGAGCTAGGACAAGGGGGAATGGGAATCCAAACCTACTGTCCTTCAAAGGGAAGGACAGCAGGTTTAAACTGGATGTCAGAATGAAATTCTTCCCTGTGAGGGTGGTGAGGCACTGGAAGAGGTTGCCCAGAAAAGATGTGGCTGTCCCTGGATTCCTGGGAGTGTTCAAGATGAGGCTGGAGGGGGCTCTGAGAAATCTGGGATTGTGGAAGGTGTCCCTGCCACGGAAGTTTTGGAACTTTAAAGCCCCTTCCAACCCAAACCATTCTATGTTTCTATGAAATAATCAACTTTTCTTGCAGCCAGTGGCACAATTTAAAAATCTGTGGTCAGATGGGTTGAACCCAAAGGGGAAAGGCAGCCCTCTGTAGCTCATTCTGGTAGAAGTGAAGGTCCCAAGATTGGAGAGGAGGGCACTGCAAGTCTTCCTTCATGGAGCTTTTCCTCTGCTGTGCACTTGAATCTGCTCTCGGGAATACACCTGAATACACTCTCAGGAGACATTCCAGCCTAATTATCCACCATCTCTCCGGAAGGCATCTCATGGCCTGAAGAGGATTTGAGACCTGGTGCGTGTGGGCAGTATTTTACCTCTTCCATTCGGCATTCGCAGAGGTGAATGAGCTCTCATTTTTCATTCCCATATTTATATGCAATGACGAATTTATTTACAACTGCTCCTTAGAGATGATGTAATTTCTCTTTTTATAGTCCCAGTTTCTGTTGATAACCATCTGGTGAAGCTGTTGACTCTCTACTCACATTGCCGCAGGGACTTTCCCCAGGTTAGGGGGACAAGTCAAGGACAGCTAGAAGTGAGGTGTGTCATTATTTCTGTCCTTCCCCTCCTCATATTTTTCCCTGTTTTGACCAGCTAGAAGGTGAACATAAACTTTCTTAATTAAAAGTGCACTAGAGGTGTTGCCTTTTTGAGGCATCTTGTTGTGTGCCTTTTTGAGGTATCTTGCTGTGTGATTGCATCACTGCTGAAAACGGTTTTTTCATTTCTGCTCGTTCAAAACTCCTCTGTCCTCCTCTTTCCCCCTTTCACCTGGGCTAGACAGGCTCCTCTCCCTCTTCAGCCAACAACAGTTTGGCTGAAAATACTTTGAAAAGTATAAAACTGAATACTTGTAAAGCTGGAGTGGATCTGGTAAATTAACGACACCAGCAAGATTAACCTACTCATGGTGCCAAGAAACCAGAGTCTGGGTGGCAAATCTCAACAAAACCAGAACCTTCCTTGGTTTTATTATTTCATACACAGAAAAACAAAGATATTGTTTACTTGGAGAAAGGAGGGAAAGCTTTGGGGTATTAAGGGAGTTTGGAGAGCCAACCACAGTGATTCAAGTCTCAGGCTTCATGGAATAAGAGCGGATCCTTCCTGGAATCCTGCAAGAATATCTTTGGATGAATCACTTAGCGGAGGGAACACCAGCCTAGGATAGAAAATACGTTTTTCCAGTCAGATAATGAACCTCTAAGTGCTCCTCCCTCCACCCCCTCTATTTCTGTACTGGCAGCAATAACAATAACTATTAATTTCAAGTGGCATGACTTTGGGAAAGCGTTGCTTTCCAGTGCTATTATGCAGGAAATAAGCAAAACCACAAACCTGTCTATAGATACAGACAGATGAGACTCTTTCCCAGGCTGACCTCATGGACACCTGCTGGGGTGTGTACTGTAGCCTGGAGATTGTTTTGTTCTGCTCTGGTTACCTGTCCTCAGGTGATCCAAAGCCGCACATGCAGCAGTGAGGGCAGGGGTTTTACAAAACCACATTTGGGACAGGGGAAAGAGGCTTTTAAGCATCTGCACATCACAGGACGAACCAAAGTGTTTATAACAGGACTAGAGCTAAGACAGGCTTTAGCACATCACCTGAACACAGTGGGATGTGCTCTGTTTCTAGCTGGCATCTACTTTTTGTGTTTGGAGGAGCTGGGCTGTGGCCAAGCCATGGTTTCTTCCCAAACCTCCTCTCAGGGAGTGCAGCCCTGGTCTCCTCCTCCATCCCTCACGTTTTCCTTACCCCAGTACATTCACCACCACAGTCATGGGCAATGGGAAAAGCCCTGAACAATCCTGGGCCACGAGGCACTTACTGCCAGAAACGAGGAGAAAAGAACGGGCTGAAGAAAAAGCAAACACAGATCTGCAGCGATAAGATCAACAATGGCAACGGCTTCTTTTGTTCTCCTCAACGGAACGCAGGTTCTGACCTTTGTGGGTTAATTTTATAGACCTAACTTCAACTTTCAGGTAGTGCTGCTTGTTTGGATAGCACCTGGAGTGTAAACTGGAGTCAGATTTATGAAAATGCTTCCACTCAGCCAACAAATCCCACAGCTCAATAAGAAATCTATGGGAAATATACTTCAAGAGCACTTGAATTATTGCTGTTCTTTAAATATCCGGGCTGTGCACTTTTCTTTCACACTTGCACGTGAATCTTTCCCCATAAATTTTATTCACCTGCTGTTTGAGTCACTCAGGTTCAGTTTTCACCTGACTGTTAACATTGTGAAGTGATGTGTGAATTCAGTGTTGCTCAATAAAGGAGAGGCTCCTTCTTTGGCTTGTTTCCCCCTTTCATCTCACCCACCACGGGAATTTCCCCCTTCCCTGTGACGTAGCAGAGCTGAACAGAACGTGGTCACAGAATCAGAGAATCACTGGGTGGTTTGAGTTGGAAGGGACCCTAAAGATCATCCAGTTCCAACCCCTTCCATGGACACCTTCCATTATTCCAGGCTGCTCTCAGAGCCTCATCCAGCCTGGCCTTGGACACTTCCAGGGATGGGGCAGCCCCAGCTTCTCTGGGCATCCTGTGCCAGTGGCTCACCACCCTCAAAATAAAGAATTTATTGTAAATGTCTAATTTAAACCTACCCTCTTCCAATTTGAAGCTGCTCCCCCTTGACCTGCCACCACCTGCCCTCATAAATATTCTCTCTCCATCTTCCTCGTAAACTGAATTCTCAGCAGCTTCTAATTCAGAATTTATAGCCAGTTTTCAATTCCTGAGACTGAGTTCACGGCTCCTTTTTTGTCTTCAACATTACCTGGAAGGCAAAGGCAGTAGAAATGCCGAGCCAGTGGGTTTAATAATCTGTGTCAGTAGAGCAAGGGGTGCAGATTGGCAGTGGAGCCACAGTGCTTTGTGCTGGCCCTTTGCAGGACACACTGTCCCTTTGCCAAGGAGATCGCAGTGCAGTAAGTGACAGTGCAAGAAATACTGTATGCAAAATACCCAGCCACTGATCTAAGAAATATTTATGGGTTGGATTTTTTATGCCACACAGTAACACATCTCCCACACAGTAATATATGTCACATCACAGAAAAGGAGATTACTCACCGACAGCCTTTGTGATTTATATTTCACGTGTGCATATATTTGTATTTTTTCTCCATGCTGTAAGGACACACATGTCATGAGGACCTCAGCACTGAGACTTTTTTCATTTCAGTGACTTCTGGAGCCACCTGCCCTTATGTTCCACACAAAGGGGCACTTAGCACCCTGCACATTCCTTCTATTTTGCACTCTGGTTTCCATTCACCCTCAGAAATCTCTGGGGATCAGAGAGACACACGGTGGAGAATGAGCAATAAATACGCACATGGACAACATATCTCAAAGTACTCCAGCTAGCAGTAGGTAACCACTTCTTCCTTTCTTGAGGAAATACAATTACAATCCTAAAGCTCCTCTATTTCTGTCCACCTACATCTCTCCACAACTTACATTGCTTTCATAAAAGTATATAAATAGAATACATATCCTTATGTTGTTCAATCACTTGCATTTGTTTGGGTTTTAAGCTTTCTTCAGGGAAATAGAAAGTTTTCCAAGTGCTTGAAATTTCCACACACCAGTTCTTCACCTCTTGTGGTACCAGTTGATCTGCTGCAGTAATTCATGTGAAAGCTTTCCGTGCCAGACGAGGGCAGATCTTCAGTCTCTAAGGAGTGGACTCTGTAGCCTTCAGGAAATCTTTGTGGAAGTACTTCAGACAGATATTTAACCACTAGATTTCTCTGTTAATAAAACAAGGGAAATCCATCTCCTTGGGGCAGATGAGCTGTGAAATGTAGCCAAATCATGTTTCCAGAACATTCTGAAAAAATCTCTCAAAAGAAATGGCAGCTGCTGTAGAGATGCAAACTTTAAGGTTGTTTTGTTATTTCCTTGCAGGGCTCATTTGAAGGGTTGTTTTGTGGTGATTCATTTAAAGAACTGGTGCTTTAGAGAAGGATCATTAGCTCAATTGCTTGTGATAAGATCCCTTTTTTTCTGAGTATATTCTTGATAGATAAATGTGCCAGTTTATCATATGTTTGTTTTGAAAGCAGGGACAGACCAGCCCGGTGGAGAGAAAGTCTCCAAAGCCAGAGTCTAGCCTAGAAAATTATTGAATTAATACCCCTCTGGAGAGCAAAGCAGACCAAATTAAAGTGAGGAAAGAAAAGAGCATTCTAAGGAACGGAGACAGAAGGAAATAACAGCAGAGGAGAAGTCTTAGTCATTGATCTCCCGCTGGAGCCCTCGAAGGAAGACACAGGGAAACAGAGCCTTCCATTATTTTCAGTCCTGAAATGAAACAAAACGAGATTATGGGTCCCACCCTCCCCCCATTAATGCTGGCAGGCCCCAGAAGAATAATTTGCATTCCAGCTGAGCCCTTGTTGTTTTCATATCTGACTTGCAAAAGAGTTTCTCAGAAATAAGCTGGAGCAGGCACGGGGAGCTGGGCCCACCTGGCAGTTGTGTTTACCTCGAAAAAAGCTTGATGTCCTTCAGCTGCCCCACAGCCACATCACAGGAAAATTCAAAATCATCTTAAGCTGACACATCTTTCGCAAACTTATGGGGTGGTTGCAAACAAGGCTGCTTAAACTCCCTGTTTCCTATTCACAAATGTCACAGAATTCTCGTGCCCACACCTGTGCTGTGTGGGGACATTTTTTGTGAGGCTTTGGGGCACAAAAAGGGATTGTGATGCCGTGCCTGGTACACTTAGCACTCATTACAGGTAATTAATTTTTTTTTTTTCGAAGTGCACAAAGGTTGAGACTGTTTTTCATGGGGAGAAAAAAAAAGCAGCTAGAAGCAATCAATAATCCCCATATCATGGAATTGACTTTGTCACTAATTGCTGTAATTGGCACTGACATTCTGTTGTGGTGCTGAGGATGGGTGGAGGGTGGGAGAGTCAGGCTGTGTGTTTTTAGGGATGGAAATTTCTGTAACTCGATATCCAGGCTGGACAGGGCTCTGAACAACCTGCTGTAGTGGGAGGTGTCCCTGCCCATCGCAGGGGGTTGGAATGAGATGATCGTTAAGGTCCCTCCCAAAACAAATAATTCTGTTATTCTGTAATGTGTGTTATAATGCATGCAATATTCATATTTGTATGATTACATGAGTCACCTATGACCTCATTTTTACATTTGCTCACTGCTTTGGAGATGTTCACTATATTGACATTTAGCTGATTCATGCCTTCATTTATTTACTGTTTTTAATGATAAACACCAGGCTTTAAGACTATTTAAATGCTTAAGGATAAATCCCAGATTTTGGCTGGGGTGATTCTGTAGAAGGCTTACCTGTCTGGAGAAACTGCCTTGCTGCTAGTGAGTAAAAATCTTAATTCTTTGTGAAAGAAAAATTGAACTAGTGGAAGGAAATGTGAACCAACTGCCTGTGTGTTCCTTTGCAGGCTGAGGCAGTCAGAAATCCAGCGTCAACCCCTCTGCCTGAATTTTCAGCAGGGAGCAGCTCCTTGTGCTGTTTGTACAGAGGGATCCAACCCAGACTGGATTCCAAGGCTGCTCAAACATGGAATATTCAGCTGCTGCACACAGCTGGTTAACTCAGACACATAAAATCTTGTGAGGAAATAACTTATTTAGCACAGCAATTAATTGATGATCAGCATTTAGTCCTCAGCCAGGAGGGATCCCCACATACCCTTAGCACAAATACATTTTCTTCATGATGGTTTCATCGTCTAATTCTGGTCCTGAATCTTTTAGATCTTGCACCTGTCATTGAGACAATGGAAAATGTATAAATGGAACCTTTCCTTGCAAAAAAAACCAAAAACAAACAAACAAACAAAAAACCAAAACAAAACAAAAAAAACAACAACAAAGCAAAAGCAAAAAAACAAACAAAAAACCCCTACCAAAACAAAACAAACAAAACACAGAGAAAATGAACAAAGAAACAAAAAAACAGAGAAAAGCTTCCACAAATGCCTTCTCTGAATAAAAAAAAGTGACACATTCTCCTCAGCGACATCCATGCTTCTAAAAAAGTGTGGGTCAGGGAGAGAGTTGATGCACTGAATCTCTGATATCCCACAGTGCTTAACTCTTAATTCAACAAGAAAAACCTCCTTTAAACGGATGAACTCTAAGCAGTGTAATTTTAGCCAATTTTTGTCTCTGGCCTTGGGGCCCAGGGGCCTCAGTAGCTCTTATTTAGTAATATTTGTGTTGAGGATGCTATTTTGGCAACTCCTTTTCTTTTTCACTTCCCATTTCTAGAAAAAGCAGGGGTTTTTTTTTGTGGGTTGTTATTTTTGTTTGTTTGTTTGTTTGTTTTGTTTTGTTTTTTGTTTTTGTAAAACCTCAATACTTTCAAAATGGTGGTGGAAGTCTGGAATCCTGATCCTGGCTGTGGTAGCATTTTTCACATTGTGTGGAAGCAAAAGTAATGATTTACAACGAAAAGGGTGCAAGTATGAAAAAGGGCAACCCAAGATGGAGCAAGGTTTTCTAGTATGGCCATTACCTAAATTATATCAAAGAAAATGATCAGCATAGAGATCACTGGCAAAATTTTGCTCCACTGAAAGGTCTTTGTCTATGTTTTTTTCCCCTGAGATAACAGACTATTGAAAAACAAAAACTGTTTACATGAAAAGAAAATCTCCCAGAGAAGTAGACTACTCTCACTGCAATTATCATGGAAAACATCACAACACCTCTTCCCAAAATGCTGTCAAATAAGTTTTACTTTGTCTTTATAATTGTGTATTTTGGATAACACTGCATTTCACAGAGTTGGGAAATTAAAGTGTTTAAATTCAGATAAGAGTCAAAACCAGACTGTTCATCCTTAATGCAACCAAGACTTTCCTTCAGACTGAAAATATATTTTTCACAGCACCTTGTAGTTCTTTGGAGAGTGGTGGCATTTTCAGCCTTGAGTTTAGGTTTCAGAGTCTTGAAACAACACAGTGATTCCTGTGGCTCTCACACCAACTGCTGCTTTTGTTAATGCTGAGCCCAAAAAGTTTTCAAAATTTTGTGGCTTGCTTCTGTGGACTAAGGGTGGGAAGAGGAAAATGTGATTTATAAAATACCTTTCTTAAAAACAATGTGATTTATAAAATACCTTTCTTAAAAACACCCTGAAACACCCGTGGCAAAAAGGTGTTTATTGAATGAATTATTTCTTCCAATATCTATAGGTGAAACAAAATAATTGATCACAAGGGTTGATATAGAGCATCAGGGTTATTGAAGCTTTACTTCATGAGCACTGGCTCAGTGCTCTTGTGGAACCCACAGCTAATTTCTTTATTTTTACCTGTGGTCTATGATTAACGTGGTATTTCTTGTCTGACAGTGGGGTATTTTAATGTGTTCCTGCCGCAGATGTTGTGTCAGTGATGCTGCTTCGTGGAGAGCTGGAATTTCTTCTCTGGGGTAATTTTCTCTTCATTTTCCTGTCCAGAATTGTGGGGACTGCACAGCTTTAGTCCCTGGTAGGGCAAATTAATGCAAATGCACAGCACAGAAGAAGGAAGTAAAGAAATGAAGTCACAGAAGCAGAATGGTGCCATTAGTGCAGATCAGGATGATCAGAGTTTTTCTGGTTCTGGTTCCAGAGCCACCCTTGCTGCTCTCATCTGAGCGCTGCTCTTGTCTTTGTTCAGTGCTGCTGGCTGATGATGTTGTGCTTTTGGTTCTGTGCCCTGCCCGAATGCACACACCCCACCCTCTCCAAACTCCTCTCCTGCACAGAAAGCTTCTCCCTGTTTTGGTACCCGTATTTCCAGAGCATTTTGACAAATCCATGTTTTGGGAGCCTTAGGGATTCCAAGCTACTCTGTGACCTGTGGGCATTGATTTGTTTCAGCTGCATCTCTGATTCTTTATCGGTTCTGTTTGTCCTGGTGTTTTGTACTTGATTCCTCTTCCATTTGCTCTTTTCAGGATAATCCAGTGCAAGGCTGGGAAAGAAAATGTGGGTTTCATTCAGTCAGAGCCCACTCATCACCTTTGCGGCTCAGCACCGTGCCTTGTCAGTCCTCCACAAAAGGAACTCTGCTTTGCCAAACATCAGTAGTTCAAAATGCATTAAAATTATCTCAACATGAACTTCAAATTCCCTAAATCTAGGAGGCAAAAAGAGGTACCTTTGTGTCTTGTTTCCTTCCTTTTCATTGCTGTAGTTTTTTTTTTTCCTCAAGAAAACATTATGACTTTTCCTAGCCTGGTTAGGCTGAGCTTTGGATCTTGTTTTAATGTCTTCAGCGTGGTTGATGTGGGAGAAGGGGCACCATTGGAACATGATGTGTTGTTTAGGTCTCAGACCAAGACAATTTATTCTCTTTGAATACCCAGTGCTAATGCCATCTAATTTCCTTATATCTGATTAAATTTTAACGCTTCTCAGAAACGTTTTTTTTTTTACCCTGTAACATTTTAAACCCTCATGACCTGTAAGTTTGGAGTGCACATTTAAAGCCAAACACTTCAAATGTTTTGGGGCTTTTGGGATTTATTATATCCGTGCTGTTTGAAATCACACCAAATTAGAAATGCGCAAATCAGTTGAAAATTTTCAACTCAGTTGAAAAAAAAACCCCACATTCTCTCTGCCACTGAAATTACAAAAGGTAGCTTTTCTGCAAGCAGTTTTAGACATGGGAGAATCTCGTGATTTATGATTAATGAGAGAGTAAACATAAAATAAAAACCTGCAGTTCTGAGTCAGTACGTAATAGGCTGACACAGAAACAAACCCAGTGTTTTCCTCTGGATAATGCAGCATTGCTCAGGGGGACAGAGCCCTCTGAAATCACAATCACACACTGAGCAACTGAAGAGAAAATTCAGTTGTAGGGCACTTCTTACACAAGTGTGGCTGTAAATAATGCAGAATGGCAGCTGGAAATGCCAGTGACCCACAGCTGGTATTAAAATTATAGCATAAATATAATAATAAAAATAATAACGAAGAAAATAAAATTACAACAACAACAATAACAGGAATAATAATCTTGAGTGATTGTAGAAGGCAGGAGGGTTTGGATGCCTGAAATCCATATTGTGAGCACACTTTGTGACAGTGCAGGTACATCTTGCTTCTGAGGCTGCTTCATTCACCAGCATTTCCTTATGGGAACAGGTTGGCTACAGAGCCCCATTTTTGTTATTCTAAGATGATGAAGCACATTTTGGTTTTTTTACTAGTGGCAGTTCTGTGAACTTACAGACATTTTTACACACATGGGAAGTTCAGTTCTCACCTAAAAACCCCATTTTCTCCTTCACTCCTAACACCCACAGAGCAATATATGTCCTCACTGACAGAACAGACACGTTTCTGGAAGTTCTTGGGCATGCCAGTTTGGTATTACAGCAGGATAAAAGAAGTTAAAACCAGCATTATTCTCTTTCCCCAAATTGTGATTTCCACAAGAAATTCCAATTCTGACTTACAAAATGACAAGTGAGAGTCTGGAAGTGTTTGGGGATGGCTGTCAGGAGGGAAAATTAGAAAACTGAGTGCTTCAGAATTTATTTTTTCAGCTGTCACTAGCATTTCTCCCCAACATTTGCTGCTTCTAATTCAAGTTGGCTGAGGGGCTTAGAAGCCCACAGGAATTTTGTTTTTCTCCACATCGTATGCTTTGATTTAATAAAAGATACTGCCTTCACTGATTCAGGTGCCCTCTGCATTTCTTTTTGCTTCATTCCGCTTTTTTTTTTTGTTTGTTTTTTTGGGGGTTTTTTTGGTTTTTTTTTGGTTTTTTTTTGAGAAGTCAAACCCTTGGTAAACACAGGCTTTTAACAATGTGTTTTTAAGCAGTTGGAAATTAGTGTCTAAGGAGAGGCTTTTTTTTCAAAATCCTGAGTCTTTGATCACTCCAAAGGAATGACAAGGTTTTTAGCAAGTGAACTACGTGTCATTTAATCTTGTTATTTCCTCCTGTATCTTCACCTTTTAACTCTAGGCCTTTTAACTCACCTTTTTTTCTCAGCATCTTTCAAAAAAAAAAA
>VXBU01015863.1:16980-50905 GCA_013400315.1 Bombycilla garrulus | reverse complement strand
AAAAAAAAAAAAAAAAAAAAAAAAAAAAAGAGAATTTTGGGTTTTTTTTTTTTTTTTTTTTTTTAATGCTATATATCATTAACTGTATGTTAGTAAAAATGGGTTTATGCTGCAAAATCTGAACTTGGTTTCTTCTTTTGGTTCACAAGAGACTTCTCCTTTCACACGAGTTGTGTCGCGAAAAACCGGTGGTGCTTGTAAGATCCTAAGGATTTGACTTAACAGACCTTACAGCCAAGTTTCCATGGCTGTCATTTCATAGAAAATCCTGGTTAAGAAAGTTGGGAGTGGCATTTCCCACCCCGTCCTCCATAGTTTGGAAGCTCATTAAAGCTTATTTGCAAGTGAGTAGGACCTGCAGAGGTCAGGTTAGGGGTTTAGGGTCAAAAACTACCCTGGTGTGTGGAATTTTATACTACCGGAGTTCCCAGCTGAGCATGAATTAGAGATTTGGCTTGGTCTCATGGAAGTCTGAGAGAGAGAAGTTTAACACTGACCTCCTAAGCAGAAGGAAAATGTGATTTACCAGTTATTTATGCAAGAGGAAATAGCTTGTGTTTATTCTTTAAGAATTCCAGTTCGATCTGTAAACAAGTGTTGCTAAGAAAAAAATCTGACTGAGTCAGGAGTTTCTACATCAAACAAGGCACAAAGCTGAAATTGCTGCCTCACACCAGAGAACAAAAATATCCTTTGGTTCATTTCAAGGAATATTTTTCTTTGTCTTACTTCCCCGTCAGAGTAAAACCAAAATGAAACCAGTTTCAGAAAACAGCTGCTGAAGCAAAATTTGGGATTTATGCAGTTAGAGATGTGCTGAGTCTTGCAGGTCTATAAAAAACTTGAGAAATAATTAGGTGAACAATGATTTTCCTTCTTCAGGCCTTACTCTGCTCCACTCCACTTGGTCCTGCCCTACTCAAGACAGCATTCCTCTCGCACAGTGTGGCCGGGAAAAAAAAAAAAATCTCGCTGCCAATGATTTAATGGTGAATTTTACCAGTATAAACCTCAGGCAGGGTAGGGTATTAAAAAGATGACAAAATGTAAATGTTTAAAAGTCATTGCTGAGCCCCAGGCACACAGAGGCAGGTTTGACATCGCTGAGTGAAAGTTGTGACCCAGATTTGGTGACCAGCAGGGACTGTCCACGGCAGCTGTCCGTGGAGTTGGGAGGAGTTTACCTGCTAAAGAAAATGGGGATAAACTCAGCAAAGAACGACAAGCCTGGTCATCCAGTATTTTCCACCTGCTTCAAAGAAGTGAAATAATGGAGATTTACAGCCACTCCAGTCTCTTTGCAGCATTGCAGGATCAAGGGCTGGCATCTGTTTGGTGCATTTCTAGCAGTTTGATGTTCTAATACAATAAACGTGCAAGTTAGAACTGAATATTTAAACATTTGCTCCTAAAGAATTAATAATACTGGAAAATATGGAGGAAAAAAAAGGATGGATCTACAGATTAGGGCAAGACTTTTGGACCCAAGGCTCCTCAGTTCTGGATCTTAAGTCATGCACTGCCCAGACCAAGGCTGTTAAAATATTTTACTTTTTGAATACCCTGAACAAAAGGGTGTTCAGATGTGTTGCACTGCTCACTAAATCCTTCCTGCCTTTGACTCACCTTCGGATCACACTCAGACCATGCTCCACGAAGGAAAAGCAAGCACGCTTCAACAGCAAACGTTGGAATTTATTACAGAGCAGGTCAGGTGTGAGATCTTCACTGCATTGGCTGCGATCCCGACGTGCGTGAGGGCCCTGCCGAGCTGGGACGTTAACACTCGCAGCCTCGCCCCTGTTTAAATTAGCAAAGAGTTCCCTTCAAAATGCCACTCTCACACAGGGGACGAGCCCTGCAAGGAGGGGAGCACTCAACATGGGCACCTGGAATTACTTCTGGTATTTCATCCTCGCTGTTTCCCTCGGTGAGTAAAAATCCATTTGATTATTTATTTGATTATTTTTATTTATTGTGGTTACTTGATTATTTGTCACTATGCATTTAGGTGATGCCCTTGAGAAACATAAAAATGGTAATCAGGGGAAGTGGCTACCAAAATACATATAAAATCCAATAATTTGCAATATTTATAGGGTTGTGAGGTTTTATTTTCATTTAGCTTGAATGCATTGGATTTCAGCAGATATTTTAGTAGGGATATAAAGCTGTAAGTGGGTAACAGAATGAGAGCAAAGTATTCAGAAAACTCATCTGTGAGATGAGTCAAAGATCAAACAGGTAGTGTCTGATCAGATTTTATGATTCTTTTTTACCCCTAAGTTTAATTATGAATGATGCATTTTGCCAAATTTTCTTCTCTGAAAGACTCTTTGGGAAAACACACGTAAAAAAGCATGGATTAGGTTGTATCAACTGTGCTGTGTTCTCACTGCACTGAAAAAAGATTAAAAAAAGTCTAAAAATTCAGAGGGCTGCATTATTTTATTCTCAATGTCTGGTTTCATGTTGTTCAGCGCAGATAAACACAAGTTTTTTTGACTGATCAATACCTGCTGTTAAAAATCTGAGAGATACAAGCACAGGATCTTAAAATTCAAAGTTTATTTGGGTGTAAAAAAGATACCAGTCTGCAGGAAGAATTTTGACAAATATGTATTGATACATTACAAGTTTCTATGTAGACATCAAGGGGTATGAAAACACCACCTCCATTTTACAGGTGAATAGAGTCAAGAGCAGTTAATTATTGTGGTTCTTGAGAATTCAATAGAGCTGCTGCAGTACACCCCGTCTGAGAGTTTCATTCAGCCAAACCCAAAGATCCGGGATAATAAAAAAGTGTTGCTCAGGAGTAAAATTGACATAAGGCAGAAGGATATGTCTGGGTTTTTAACAGGAACAAAGCCCTTCTTCAAAATCAAATTTGAATTACCAGATTAACTAAATTAAATAAACCCAAATTAGCCTGGCTATTTAATCACAATGGGAAAAGGGTTTGATTTTCCTTTTAAAGAAACTTTGGGTGTTAGGAATGTTGTCACCTTCACACTTGCAAGCTACAGGAGTTACAATTTATTTGTAGTTAGAAATAGAGGTAGACACAGGAAGGCAATGAATTTTTAAGAAGGATTAATATGATTTAGAACATCAGCAGCAAGATATCCTCAGAAAAATTGTTCTCTCCTGCCTGACAGAAAGTAATTAGAAAAGGATTAAGTGCCTTTGCCAAACAAAGAAATTGAAGCAATAAAATATACAAAAACAGGTAAGGCGAAAATTATGCTGAAAAATGCATTTCATTAATTTCTATTTTACCTCTTAATTCTCTAGGAATTTTACTTTAGAGCAGCCATAGCACCATAGAATCATTTAGGCTGGAAAAGACCTTTAGGATTGAGTCCAACCTTAAACATAGCACTGATGAGTCTACCATGAAACCCTTTCCTTACTGTAAATGAAATCATATTTACAAAGGGAAAAGTACATAGAAAATTAAAAAAAAGTAATGTAGACTAGGAATAGAAAGGTAATATAAATCTCTACATTTATACAGAAAAAGTATTACCAGGAAATTGGTAAGATCTCCTCAAATTATGCAAATGGAAAAGGAAATAACAGAAATTTCCTGGTCGTTGAGGAATAGCAAAGAACATGAAACTGGAAACAAGGAAGGAAAGGAATAACAATGAAAATGTAAAATGTTAAGTGATTTTTTCCCACAAGAACAAAGTTACACTTGCTAGGCTATTAAAGAACTTCACAGAATTACAGGGCAACAATGCATAATCCACATTTCTGAAATTCTGACAGGTACCATAACGGCATTGGAGGGAGGAGACTCAAGGATTGCTACCACCGAGAGCCACCTAAATGTCTTGAGGAGCACAAACAACAACAACAACAGAACTGGCCCAGCTGCAAACATCTCAAATGCCTCTGTGGCTGAGCCCAGCACCCTAGCAGCCCATTCCCTCCTGGGCACAGCCTCGCTGGCCCCCTCCAGGATGAGGACGGTGGGTGGAGAAGGGAGGAATGACACTGCACCCACAGCGGTAACGTGGGAAGGGAGCTCGTCAGGGATGTTTGCTGAGGGCAGCGCAGTGAGCCCAGCGTTCCCAACAGCAGAAACTGGCACCACCACTGTCCTCAGCACAGGAACAGAGAGTGGCACTGCTTCCTCGCCAAGGGGGATGGACACCGCACCCACAGCGGTAACGTGGGAAGGGAGCTCGTCAGGGATGTTTGCTGAGGGCAGCGCAGTGAGCCCAGCGTTCCCAACAGCAGAAACTGGCACCACCACTGTCCTCAGCACAGGAACAGAGAGTGGCACTGCTTCCTCCCTTCCTCTCAGTTCAGCCACAACGAGCTTCTCCTCCTCCTCTCCCACCACCGAGATGCTCTTGGCCCCCTCACCCCACCCACCCACGGCACCGCTGCTCTCCACTGCTGCTGGTACAGACGAGGAGCCGCTCACTGTGCCAGCGCAGGAGGTGACAGCCAGCCCAGCTCCCAGCACAGCCAGCACTAATCCCGCGGCTCCTGCCTCCAGCCCCTCTCCTGCCTCACACACCACTGCACCCAGCACGGCGACACCGATGCCTCGGCTCAGCTCCACACCCCTCACCCAGGGACAGCCCCCAGTGACGGCCACCTCACCTCCCACTGTGACCCCCTGGCCTTCCACAAGCACATCCTTGGTAGGCAGCAGCGCCACAACTCCTCCTGGAGACGAGGAAAGCTCCACCATGGACCAGGGGAGCGGAACAACAGCCGAGCCCACAGCTGAGACCTCCCATTCCCTCCCTTCCACATCCTTGGCAACCCCATCCACGAGGGACCCTAGCATATCAACATCTGTTCATCCTTCTTCTACTGCAACTTGCAGTGAGTATTTTAACACATGATGCTAAATTTATTTTGCTCTATTTTTGGAAGAATCGAGTATAATTTTCTTTCATTATTTGTTATTTTTGGTTGAATTTGGGCTTTTATACAGTGTCTTTTTAAAACTGGGAATTTAATCCAGGAATGTGAATCCCTGCATCTATCTGTATTCTGAAAAGCTGCAGTTCCTGTCTGGAGTTGTTTTTGAAATGACACACCTTGTGTTAGGCAGTTCCTACAGGGGTAAAATGCTATGTAGTTATGCTGCATAGGCCAAATTATGTCTATGGGAAGTTTTATTGATTTTTATTGTTTTTTATTGCTTTTTAATTGTTTTTTTTATTGGTTTTGTTGATTTTGGTCTTGAAATTTCCATTTACGGAATACTAGAGGCAGTTCCTTCATTGGGAGAATCCAGTTGAAATTTTTTTGCTAACTCGATTCTTACTTGCTTCAACACTAATTCTTTCCTAGTGTATCTTTAATTTTTTGCCAAAGGGCTACCTGCCCATATTCAAAGAATATGCAGTAATGAACCTTTCAATGGATAAAAAAGTAAAGATGGAAAAGAGGAGAACGCAGCCTTTTTAAACTCTGCCCCCAAAAAACAAAGGCAGCACGACTTCCATTTTTAGCGCATGACAGTATTCTTCAAGATCTCTCAGTCCAAGAGAGATCCTCCCCTGATCTGGAGTCACAAATTGGAGATTTGCACACTCACAGTAAGGTACAGCTTGGTCTTTGACAGTGGCTCAGTGACCAAGGACAGCCCAGTGACGAGTGGATCCTCGGGGTCACTCCTGGCACTGTTTAATGTCCTTGTGGGGGACATTGACAGCAGGATTGAGGGCACCCTCAGCAAATTTCCTGATGACACCGCCCTGTGGGGTGCAGCTGACGCTGTGGAGGGAAGGGATGGCATCCAGACAGGAATCCAACCTGGACAGGCTTCAGAGGTGGCCCCCTTGAAGCTCATGGAGTCCAGTGAGGCCGAGTGCGAGGTCCTGCACGTGGGTCAGGGCAGTGCCAAGCACAAACACAGCCTGGGCAGGACCTGAGA
Source organism: Bombycilla garrulus (assembly GCA_013400315.1). Lineage (NCBI taxonomy): Eukaryota > Metazoa > Chordata > Aves > Passeriformes > Bombycillidae > Bombycilla > Bombycilla garrulus. The sequence continues at coordinate 44,994 of VXBU01015863.1, read as the reverse complement.
GCAGCTCTGAGGAGAAAGACTCGGGGTGTTGGTGGAGGAAAAGCTTGGCATAACTTAACCACGTTCCCCCACAACTCAGAAAGCCAAAGGTGTCCTGGGCTGCATCCAAAGCACTGTGGGCAGCAGGAGAGGGAAGATTCTGCCCCTCTGTGGGCAGCAGGAGAGGGAGGATTCTGCCCCTCTGCCCGGCTCAGGTGAGACCTCACCTGCAGTGCTGCCTCCAGCCCTGGGGTCCCTAACATGAGAAAGACATGGAGCTGCTGGAGGAGGTCCAGAGGAGGTCACAAAGATGCTCAGAGGGCTGGGACACCTCAGCAATGGAGAGGCTGAAAGAGTTGGTGGCACTCAGCCTGGAGAAGGCTCTGGGAGACCTTAGAACCCCTTCCAGTACCCAGAGGGGACCTACAAGGGGGACTTTGTGCAGGGGCATCTAGTGACAGGACAAACAGCTTTTAACTGAAATAGGGCAGGGCTAGAGTAAATAATAGAAAGAAATTCTTCCCTGTGAGGGTGGGGAGGCCCTGGCACAGGGTGCCCAGAGAAGCTGTGGATGCCCCATCCCTGGAAGTGTCCAAGGCCAGACTGGACAGGGCTTGGAGCAGCCTGGGACAGTGGAAGGTGTCCCTGCCCAAGGCAGGGGATAGAACCAGATGGTTTTTAAGGTCCCTTCCAATCCATTCTGTGATTTTGTGATAAGAATCTATGTTTCATATCTTTATAAAAACGTTGCAGAGACTTCAATATTTCCCGCGGCTGTCAGTTTCCCATTAATCCTGAAAGACACACAGACCATAACTACGAGTTTCACAATAATTTCCTTTTTGCTTTTCAGCTCCTATCACTTTGTCCATCCGGCTGCAGAACGTGACCAGCACGACGATACAGTTCAGCTGGCAACCTGAAGGTGGCACAGGAGACAGCTCTTACACAGTGCGACTGCTGAGAGAATCGGGAGAGATGGAGGAGAAAATCCTAAATGAAACAAGCACTGCATTTGAAAATCTGCTCTCTGGTCTTCAGTACAAAATTTCCGTGGGTGTTTTGACTTGCTCTAAGAATGTCAGTACCTCCTTGACAGTTCAGACAGGTATTTCCTCTGGAATTTTTTCTCTTTTTCTGCTAGCAAACTAACACAATAATGGCCTGAACATGATGCCCTTTTACACTGAGCACCTACCTAGTATTGAAATGAATTGCCAGAGGGAGACCAAACTTCTAGAAATTTAAAGTCAGACTGCAAATTTTTCATGAGGCCATGATCCAGAGCCTCACTTGTCCTCTTGCCAAATTCAAAACTTTACTGAGCTAGAACAGTGATTCAATGTTCTAGCCTCTCCCAGCTCATGCAGTTTAATTCCCAAGCCTTACTTAGCTGAGAAACCATTTTTAAACAATAATTACATTTTGTCTGGTTGTTCTTTCGTATGTCCACAGCTGCTGAAGTCTACAGTGGAACCACTAGGATTACCAATGAAGTTTTCAAGCCTGAATATCAGAACAAATCAAGTACAGAATTTAAGGAGTTTGAAAAGAAGTTCATTATGGAGGTATTTTGTTTAGAAATTCTAAACTAAATTTTTATTTTCTGCTGAGCTTTTCCTAATGTAAACAATCATGAGAATCTGGGTATGAATATTTTAAATGTGGGTGGGAAAGATTATGTGATGGTTAGAAATGAAGCAGAAGTAGTTTTTCATTTATATTGTTGTCCTGTGAGGCCCTGATTTAAATGAAATTCTGTCTGGAAGTTATACATATTCTCCTACTCTGAGAGCTGCTTTTAATTGAATTATGGCTAGCATATTGCTATATGTCAAAGAAGAAAAACAGGTACTAACTTAAACCTTTTACCTTTTAGGTAACAAAATATCTGCCACCGAAGATACAAGAATTAAGAAATGGAACAAAATTACGTTTTGTAATTAATAACATGACTAACGGCAGTGTGATTGTGGACTTTTATACTGTGTTGGATGTTGGACAAAATATAACTAAATCAGAGCTTTCAGCTGCACTTACAGGAGCCCTTAACAGTAGCACAGAATTTCAGGTTGATCTTCAAAATACTTCTATAGAAGGTATGAATTTGTTCATCACTGTGAGTTTAAGCAGTAGTATGTGTTTTTCACTGATGGTAACATCTGGTGAAATTGGATTTGGGTGGGGAAAGGCAAATTTGGTTTATCTCTTTTTCCAATACTGACTTAAATCTTTGCTCTTCTGTTTTGTTTAACTCCACTGTAGCAAGGAATAGCTGTGAGCCAGGTTTAAATGACTGTGACCAAAATGCTGTCTGCACTGCTGAAGGAGCCAGTTATTCCTGTCAATGCAACGAAGGATTCACTGATACCAGCCCCCAAGTCCCAGGGAGAATTTGTCAGCAGGATCCACCTTCACGTAACTGCTTTTTTTAAGTTAAAAACCCAACCCAAACCTTAAACAAAAAATTGCAAGTAAGGTCTTTTCTCTTCCCTGACCCTCCTTAGGCAATATCTTACTATAATTATGTACACTGGGCTTGGAGGGATCGGATTTTATGTGGAACCACAGTTAAATATTTAGGCAAGCAACAAAAGCATGCTTTCTGGTCTTGCTATTGAAAGTTGTTTATGAAAATAAGAAGCATAAACTTGGTCAACTGCAAGATCAATTCTGCTCATTGCCTCCAAATTTCTATTTCACAGAACAGACAACTACAGCACCTCCAAAAACCAACACCATCAGTGCAACTGGAACAAGATTAACAACTCCAGCACCTCCAAACACCAACACCATCAGTACATCTGGAACAGCATCAACAACTCCAATACCTCCAAACACCAAGACCACCAGTACATCTGGAACAGCATCAGCAACTACAGCCCTTCCAAACACCAACACCACAAGTAAATTCCTCCAAACACCAACACCACCAGTACAACTGGAACAGCATCAACAACTCCAATCCCTCCAAACACCAACACCACCAGTACAACTGGAACAGAGCAAACAACTACAGCCCCTCCAGACACCAACACCACCAGTACAACTGGAACAGCATCAACAACTCCAGCCCTTCCAAACACCAACACCATCAGTACATCTGGAACAGCATCAACAACTCCAGCCCTTCCAAACACCAACACCATCAGTACATCTGGAACAGCATCAACAACTCCAGCCCTTCCAAACACCAACATCACCAGTACAACTGGAACAGCACCAACAACTCCAGCCCCTCCAAACACCAGCACAACTGGATTTACAGGATCTACATCTGATTCCATTTTCATTACCACATTTACGTCAGCACCGTGCAGTAAGTAAATATTCGATACTGAATAGTAGAATGGAAATGATCCAATTAGACACAATATTCTGGTTCATTGGTAATATCAGCTATGAGGTAAAATCCCTGGATATAATTTTAGAAAGGGAAGCCTGATAAAATCACTGAAAATGCATAATTATGCAAATATCAATCAAAGCATTTTCTACGCGTTGGTAAAGCTCTCGTGGACCTAGTAAATGTTCCTTGGGTGCCTTCTTACAGGCATAAACCACTGTGATAGGTGAGTTTTCTTAACCCTATTATGGAGCACATTTAATGAATGCCTATCTACTGCTCTAAATTCAGGTTTTCCTGGTGGTATTTTAAAAATTCATCCTCCTGAGGATATCAGGATGAGTCAAATATCATTCCACTTCATAATGCTCATGTTTTCCACAACCAGCCTCATGAATTCTCTATTATCTTTAAGCAGCATTGTACAATTCTGACCATTTACCACATTTTGCCTGCAGTTACAGAGGCTAGGAGCAAGCAGAAGGTCAGCCATTTGTGTTTTGGAGCCATCAAACAAAGCACATTAATGTATGGTTTCTGTCTGTAGAACAAATGGTTCACTTCTGCTCTTTAGGGAGAATGAGGTGGAAAACTGAGATCAGCTCCAAAAAAACACATAAGAGTTTATATTGGTTTTATTTGTATTTTTTCTTCAATCATAAATGTGTAGAATTGCAGAAGTGAAATGAACTGCTCACAGGTTTGGCACTTTTACAGTGGCAGTGTCCATCGAAGTTCAGAACGTGACCAGAGAAGAAATACGACTCAACTGGACCAGCAGCAGCACAGGCAGCACCTACATTGTCTCTGTCACAGATGGAACGAAGACAAGTACAAGAACTACAAATGAGACAAAAGATGTGTTTAACAACCTGCTTCCTGGCCACGTGTACACCATTTCTGTGGCAGTGTCATCCTGTGCCACTTCAGTCACCGTCCGAACAGGTACTTCCTCCAACACCCTGGCATTTCTTTCTAATTAATACAAACTCACAGTATCTTGTTGCAACATGATCTGGATTTGATCTCACAGTCTCTTACTCCTGCAAGTCGTTTTTATTTATTTGACTCATCCCCTTATTTGGGTGGGAACGCTTGAATTAAACAGGAGTTTGCAAGAGTAAGAGCTTGTTCTGTGCAATGTCTGTTCGTGTTGTGTTATTGAGCCAGATAATTCTGTACAGAAGTCAGGATATTTTCGTTTTAAATTTCCTAGAAAATATCCTGGTAGTGTGAAGTTTAGGTTCTACATGCTCTTGTGAATGCAGACAGTCCTTAATCGTCATTGTTACCTTTTTAATTTCATCCTAGATTGTAGACATTACGGCAAACTTTTTAATTGTGTCTCTGTACTAAAACTGGTTCTGAAGAAACATGACACACAATATCCCTATAAATCAAGGTTTCTCCTTTTAAAACTCCCCATTGCCATCTCCCCCTTGGCCAATTCATTTAGACAAAACCTTTCCCACTAAAAAAATTCCCACTTGGCACTGTATACTACTGCTTTTCCAACACTGGAAAAGATCTAAAAGTCAGCCTGTCAAAGGAAGCCACTGGGTTATTTTGGCATGATCCACGTTTGATAAAACTCTGCTGCACTTTATCAGTCTTTCCCAGTGGCTGAGAAAGTGCTCATGAATTCTTTTTACATAACTTAAAAGATCTAACTTGACTTCTGGCAATTGTTACTTTCTCCCAGCATCTCTTGACCTCTAAAACATAAATGTCCTTGTTGCAATCCTTTTTTTTTTGAGTTCGCTAGTAGATTGTCTGATTATTCTCAAAACCCTTTTAGCTCCATTATTTTGGCAGTTGACTGTGGGGGTTCCTTCTGATGGACTTAGCCTCTCTCTTAGTGTTTAGGACGACAAAGCCAAGGAATTCTCATCATTATTTCCATTGAATAATTTCAATTCATCAGTCCACTGGCTTTCATTTATTAGCTTCTCTATTCATCAAAAATAAAAAAATGGTTTCCTTTTGTAATCTGGAGCCATCTGCCTTACTAGAAAATTGTTTGTAAGCTAATTAAAAAGAGCAATAAAGACAAGTCATCCATATTTCATGTGAAATTAAAGATCATGTTCAATTCTGTGAGAACTGGAGATATAATCCAATGAGCTAATTACATAAAACCTGCTATACCAGCCTTTAATGGGTTTTGACCCTTCATAAATAATTCAGATTAGCAAGTCCAGACAAGCATACTGAGGTTTTGAGTGTCCATGATGCATATTTTTTCCAAAAGAAATTGAAGGTGACTTTTACTTCTGAAAACTCCATCTAGCTTACCTGAGTTGTACAAGCACATTATAGCACAACCTATATCTTTAGCTCTCATAAGAAATCCGAGTTGTCAAGGCTATTTCAGTGAGTTCTCAAATACCACCTACCCACCCACCACCTGCCTCTCTTTTGATACACTCCAATTTTATAATTTGCAATTCTAAGTTCTCACTGGGTCAAAGAAACTGCTGCTTAGGTGACTCTTTGGCCACAATTAAAGACTTTCACCTATTCCATAATTTTCTTATTAGCATTAATAATGCGTGCACAGAAGTGATTGTCTCGATTTTTATATTGATTTTGCAGATTCTGACTCCTGTTTCAAAAGAACTGATTTTTGTTCAGCACAAAGTACTGGCTGTTCTGACTTAAAAGGCACTGTATGCTTCAGTAAGTTTATAGAACCTTAACATTTGTTTATCCATAACTACAGGGTATTATTTCACAATATAGTATCTCCCAGGAGTATTTTGCCATCTGCTCTATGATGTCAGTTCACACAGCATCTGAAGTTCACACTTCTTCGGTGAAGAAGCTGCCTCCATCAAACTTCAGTGTCAGCTTCCAGCTCTATTTTAGTCTGGACTTTTCTATGTAAAGCTTTCTTCTTTTGGCTCAGGGCTCATCCACCCACTCAAGAGGATTTAAACTCACTCAGAACCATGCAGAGTCTAAGAGACTGGTGTTTCTTCTGCTGGAATCAATGGGAGAGTGGCTGCTGAATTAGGGAGTGGGATGCACCCTAAATAATACAGGAATGGTGAACAAGTCGTGAGGATTGTGATGGCTGACAAACTTGGAGAGATGCAGCTCTGAAGGCTCCAAAGCCACTGCATTAGANTTATTACTATTATTACTATTACTATTACTATTACTATTATTACTATTATTACTATTATTACTATTATTACTATTATTACTATTATTACTATTACTATTACTATTTTAGTTTCTGGTTTTATCAATTCATATTATAAATACATGAGATAAAAAAGGTCCAAAGACCAAATGTGGAGGCAATCCTGGGATATTCACCTAATTGTTTCTTCTTTTTTTTTTTTTTCCAGATAACCAAGCATTTTCCTGCAGAGTTTTGTTTAAAAGCCAGACATTTAGTAATACACTTTATAACTCTGATAGTGAGGACTACAAAACAATGTCTGAAAGGATCAAAGAAAATGTAAGTGCAATCTTCTTTGTCAACATGAATGAACTGCAGAAAGGCTTGTGATTAGCAACCTTAGTCTCCCACATTCATTGTTAAATCAAGACTCTGACAGGTGAAAAATTAAAAACTGTATAGGAAGCACGAAATCTGCCAAGGACAGCTTGCTGTTCAATGAGGAAGGCTATCCTCAAATATATATTCCCTAAGTCATCCTCAAATATGTTATTTAATGAAAGGCACTTTAAAATTCTATTTTTGTAAGGAACATCCCGTTCTGTTTGTTTTCTACCACTTCATTGAACTGATGCCTGTGGAGGCAAAAAAAAGGGATGGTACTCAAAAAACAGCATTTCAGCACAGACTTGGAGACACGAAAACTTTGCAAGTGTGTGCTGTGGGTCCAGATCGTTGGAGATTCAGTTCCTGGAAGTGGCTGCAGGATTGCACAAAGTACCAAGGGTTCCATCTCGGGGGGAAAATGAGGAGAGAAAATGGAATCTTTGAGCCAGTGATGCTGGTAGGCAGAAACATCAGTCTGCCACTCAACTGTCTTTAGCAGCACGTTAAAAAAAACCTAATAATTTCAACACCTTTCAGGAATCCTGATATATGTAAGCCTGCTGGGAGGGTGAATCCACTGTGAGATTGGGGTAGACTGCTTTAAATAACTAACACGGCTATTTTTGGTGTGATGATCATCCCTTCAGCTAAGAAACTCCACAGATTTCAAAAGCAGTAATTAATTTGTTCTCACCACGCCAACTCGGAGGTAACCTTGTCTTATGACTGCTAACATCTCCACTTCATGGATAGAAAATTTATTTTAGTGGATGTAAAAGGTTTCCTCCAAACTGACTGAAGGCAGCAGGATTCCCTTTTCTGGCTTTTAATAAGCTTTTACTTCATGCAAAGTGTCAGCTTTTCTTCAAAAAATGTCAAAATCAAAGAGAGGCTCTACTGACATGATTGAAAATATGGGCAATTTCTGTATTAGATTTTTTTTTTTGCAATTTGGTTGAACTATTTCTTTTACATTCCACAGTACTAGCACCCTGTAATTGTAGCTTTGACATTTTACAGTTTTGCCTGCATAAGTCAGGTTCCCATCTAGACTGCTCATCAAGGTGAGGAAAAGAAAAGCATTTTTGGAGCTTCTGGCCAAAGAACTTAAAGGGATGCAAAGTTTGGGGTGGGGGTTTATCCCACAGAAAAGATGGAGGCAGAACTCAGGCAGTGACTCAGAACAAGGATTGTTATCATCTATGAAAAACAGTAATCTTTCAGACTTTCCAGGTAAAATACCATATTTATCCACAGTGAGAACATAACTTCTCTTAGTGGGTTGAATCAAACACCTAATTTTCTGAAAAGATCAGTCCTGACAAAAACATTTCAACCAGACTCACTTAAAAAAGGGTACTGCTTGTCCTTGCTTTATATCCATATGAAAGCACTAAGCAAGACTCTACTTTTGGAGATATCAGTGTAATTGATTTGATTTTGATTGGTGTCATGGGAATACACTTGGTTTATGCCAGAATCATTGAGAAGCAAATCACACCCTTGTCTCTCTTTGCAAAGGTGTTCTGTAACGTCATGACTTTGAAAGTCTGGTGACAAAAATCAGTTTTAAACCTCTCACATCAAGTTCTGTGCTGGTAGAGGGTGCAGGACCACGCTTGAAGTTTAGCTGCACATGTTAAAAGAAGTTAGGGGACACTGAACATAACTTTAGAAATATTGGGTGCTCTTTGTAGATTCCAAATTTTGTAAAGTCGGGTCCCATATGGGTTTGTGGAGGAGGACAACTTGTTTTAATGCATTATTCACTGATAACTAGCTAAACAGATTGGAGCTTTGGAAGTCAAACTCAGATTTCACTTTTTCAATCACAGACAATGCATCCCTCCAGAATCCTCTTTCAATAATTTAAAAAATTTTGTTATCCTTAACAATTACCTTGAAAGAGCAGTTAAGTGAAGAAAACTTAACAGCCTGATGTGTGCAGGATGTGTGCACTCCTGCTCTGCCTCAGCTGACTGACAGGTGGAGTAAATATCAATTTCACCTTGCACAGGTTCTTGCAGGGATGAACGCCGAGCTGGGCAGTGACCGCTCTGATGTCGTCGTGCTGGGGTTCAGACCTGGCAGCGTGGCTGCTGATTTTCTCTATCTGCTGCCAAAAGAAGAAGCCAGGGATGTGGGTGATGTGCAGACCCTCCTGAGCAAAGTAATAACAAGAGAGTTTGGGAACCAAACTGAATTGCAACGTAAGTGATGCTGAAACAGCTTCTCTGTAATGGTGTGGGACTGAAGGGTCAGATTTACTGCTGGCAAATCAAGATGATAAATTAACTTCTCTCTTACAAGAGATTCAAATAGCTCAAGCAACCTATTTAAACATTCACCAAACATGCAGTGATTTCATACAGATTATGGATATTTTAAAGAGTCGTTACACATCTCCAGTTCCAGACTCAAAGGATGGGTTCTCTTCACACTCAAGGATCTAAAGACTCTCAAGTTACACCATTCCATCTAGCAAATCCTCAGGGCAGCTGTTATGGGTGTCACCAAGGGATCACAAGGACCCTCAGAAAAGATTTCTAGTTAACAAATCTTCACCACATACAAAAACATTTTCAATGTTATTCAAAACTTTCAAAGCTGCCAAGCAGTAAAACACAGCTGCCACTTAGGGCTCCAGGATTTCTTACACCCACTTTTTTACCGTTTCTAGCTAACATTCTTAAAATGTGTTTTAAATTTCCAGTTCAGTCTGTTCAGTCATCGACTGACAACAGTTCCTCCTGGAGAGTAGCAGTGATTGTCCTTGGAGTTTTACTTGGAGTTGCGCTAGTGCTGATTCTCCTGGCAATACTGTTTTTCATCTATGTGAGGAGAAGATCAGGTAAATACTTGGTTGAACCCTCAGGACTCATTGGAATGTTTGTCTACAAGCACTTATAAGATAAACCGTCAGTTTCACTTAAATATTTTGGGCAAGGCAGAAAATTAATGTATTTGTCTTATAACTCGATGTTAACTGTGCATATTAACTTAGGAAAATTCCACCCTTTCCTTCCCAATGTCCATTGCCAAATTCCTGAGCTTCTAATGACACCTAATGAATCTTCCTTTAAACAGGTATGGAATTTTCCACATTGTACACGTGGTAGAGTGAGGAACAGAGAAACTTCTCTTCAGCCTATCCCTATAGGTACTGCAATGACTCCTAACACTGGCAATCTAGAGAGACAGGATCCAAACTACTCAATGCTGTATTTAGGTGACCCTGAAAACAGGGTGACTGAGCCTGGTGGCTGTGGCAGATCACCTGAATGCTCAGCTGAGCCCAGAGTCATCCTGATGGGTTTTGTGCACTTGGCCAAGGGTGATTCACCTCCCCTCAGACTTTGATCCCTGTGTAAAAATGCCTTTTTGTCTCCTGTGACTGCAGAGGGAGCCAGGGTAATTAGTGTTCCAGCATCTGCAGCTTGATTAGGAGTTTGGAGAAAAACGGGATACATCTCAGTTATAAGGACTTGCTAGAGAAGTCTGGTGGACCAGAAACTTGATTTGGAGGCTTCTGAATTCAAGATTTCTTTAATTGCTGAGCTATGAAGGAATAACTGCTTATATGTGTCAAATGTGCAACATGGTAAATACAGGTGTGGTTTCACAGCATAGTCTCAATGTATTACTACATGGGGAAGGCAAATATTAAGTTAATTTGAGGCAAAAGTATTTCACTCACCTATTTTTGCCTGTCAAAAATGGTTGGCAGAGCAAGGACGTGCCATATAGTGCAATTTTGTCCTGCTCTGGATAATCCTAGAGTCCAACAGGAGCAAGTGGCATTGGAGCAGACTTTTCTTTAGATATCTTCTAATTTTTTAGAGCAATTAGAAGAAATGACCTTTACCTTTTCCCACCACTCTTCACTGCAGTCCTGCTGAAGTTACTGTTTCTGCTATGGCGCAGTTTTCCTGCTTGGAAAGTGCTGAGCAAAGGATAAAGGGGCAGTTGCTGCAGGACATATTTCCAGCAGGATTTATGTGTTTCATTTCAAACCAGCTCTCCCTGAATGTCTAGATTTGGTCAGTTTGCCTACACTCAGAATTCCCCTTGAGGCACAGAGTATCCCATGATGCTGAGGCCCTGGCTCACACCCCCTGAACACCGCTGCAGTTTGGGGATTAGGTGATGGTAATTCGGCACAGGTTGGAGTGAACTGGTGCCAGAGCTGCAGACCCAGGTGGGAGCTCAGCAGAGTGGTGCTGCACAAGCTCAGCTCCGTGTGCAGCCACCATTCATTCTTTTCATCCCTCCTTCCCTGTGCCGTATCACAGCTCCTGGGAGAGCCCTGCCGAGGACCCTGGCTGGAACATTATTTTTAGTAGCAGGGACCTATGAAGCAGCTATGCCTGCCCTCCCTTTCCTTCCACGTAGTGTCAACTTGTCTATCCTGATTAGGTCTGGAGTGTGGAGTCACAGACACCTCAGGGATGGGAAGAGAGTGATTGGTATTTGTTACACTTATGTTATATGGCTTTTAAATACAGCTAGCTCTGGTGTTCTGCTCACAGAGCAGTCACTCAACAATGTATTCTGTCAGTAAATACAAGTTCTCCAGGGAGCTCTGTTGAAAATACAAAAATGAGCGCTCTCGCTTATGTGAATACTCTTTTGTTTCTTTTTTGAGGGATCTACTTTGAATAGCAAATCCTCATTGTCAGTAAACCTTTCCAGTGTCCTTGTAAATAGTGTTAAATAGAGATCATGTACAGCAGGCTTGAACAATCCTGGGATTGTTCATGCAAAATGTATTTAATGTCTTCGGGGAAAAAAAAAAAAAAGTGGTATTTTAAACTATTTCCTCTAAGATGCTTTATAAATAAAACGTTTATTTTTACAATTGTGCATTCTGAAGGACTCTCCTGTTCTTGTTTTGTCATGTAATTTGGAGCTTCTTCTACCTGCAGGGGGGGAGGGTGGCCAGTGCAGTCAACAACAGAGCTAACCTTGATACAATTACACAGAAGGATGTTCTCCTTGAGCTAAATCAAACAAGAGAGAAGATCTACTGAATCTATCCTTTTTTACCTTCTACTGCAATAAAAATCCCCCTATCACCACGGTGTGGAGTCTAGACTCTGAGAACTCTCTCAAAATGGGAGCAGGAGAAGCCAGACCTCCCCTTTCCACAGAGGAACACTCCCTCCCTCCCAAACATTCAGATGGGCTCCTCGTGCATATTTCCCTTCTCAGGGAGAGGCAGCAAGCGGGACAGAGAAATAAATGGCTGAGGATAAGACACTCAAAATATCAAGGCAGCTGGCTCCTGTTGATATCAGAGGGATTTAAGCAATTCCTTCAATTTTTTGTGTCAGGATTTCTGGGACTGAGAAAGGGCACTTTGTCTGTTCCTGACTTGCTTTTTCCTCCCTCCAGAACTGACTGATACTGTGATCCAGACAAACCTGAGCTACCTACCAATCCCTTCATGCATGCTGTGATCAAGGCCAAGGTCTTAGGAAATACGGTGTTCTGTTCCTATTGGAACTGATGAGATGACACCCAAGTCTTCAGCTGACATTTTTAACAGTTTCACCTTTCCACAATTTATTATTCCAGCTGCTGCCAACAACCAAAAGCTTGTGCTTCACGAGTAGGAGAAAATCATGGTGCTCTGGAACCAGGACCACACCCAGCTGTTGCGCTGCACTCCCAAGGGCGCAGGGAAAGGGAACAGTTTGGGACTGGATAAAGCCAAGCCTTGGAAGAGCAGGTTGTGCACTTGCCATCTTCTATCAAATTGAGATTATTTAGGCTGGGGAGTTGCCATTTTCTATCTAACTGAGATTATTTAGGCTGTGCTAGGAATTTCCCTGAGTGCCTTTGTTGCTGTAGATTCATGATGGAACAACACCATGAAAGGGAGGAGAAAGCAACAGGATAAGCTCTCAGACTTGACAAACATGCTGGGGAACCCTGGGAATGCCATGTCTGCCCTGCTGTCCCCCAGCCTGTGACAAGCCAGGTGCCAGAGGAACAGAAGGAACTGGGGATTAACACAGGGAAGCCACAGGGCCAGAAGGTCCCTCTGAAGGGAGCTGGCTCTGCCATGTGCTGGAAGAAAGGCTGGAGTGAGACACAGAAGGGTCTAAAGACACTCAGGTCACACAAATCAGTAACAAGAGGGTCAAAGTCACAAATAACATAGCAATGTGCCTTCCCCAGACTGAGCTGCTTGCTTTCCTCTTCTCAAACAGCAATAAAATGCTTTAGGACTTCAGGACATCCCAAGCACAAATTGAGCTGTAGCTTATGAGTGCACATGTGCCCACAGCACGGCCTGGAAAAAGGAACTGTGAGGGGTTTGGGTCTGGCAGGAACCAGGCCTGACCTGCTGAGACATCAGACAGCCCTTCCCAGGCCCACATTCCCTGCACAGGATTCTGCAGAGCTTTGCCACTGCAGGATTGACTTTGGAATAAAAAACCTGCTGACATCAGCTCCAAGTGTACTAGCGGGGAAAAAAAAATCCAGGAACAGAAATATTACTGTTGGTAATCCAAGCAGACATGTGTCATTTTATCACTTTAAAGTGGGAGCTGGGCTGTCCAAGGATATTGCATTCTGGGCACCTAAATCAATAATATCCCTGTTTAGCTACCATTAAATGGATCAAACTGCTGTATCTGCCTGCTGGAAACCCAGTTTTTCCTTTCTGAGCAGATCCAGACTGTGCTGGTGAAAAGGAGTTGGATTTAAACATTTTTTGGTGTATAAACACATCCACCTGCCAATTGCTTCCAGTGTTAACTGGTTCTTTTAAGGACTGGACAGTCCTTTTAAGGTTCTGAATGGTAAAAAAATTTAGGGCTGTGTTCAGCTTCTGGTTAGAAAGCTTGCAGTGGAAAACTGGGATTTGTCCAGCTCACATCCACTTAAAAGTTTGTCGTGAGAAACTTGATGTCTTTGGAGCTGCAAGTCAAATCTGTCCCCATTCCTCTTGCTGTGGGGGACACCTGATCTTTAGCATGGTTGAATATTTGTGAAATTGGGCTAGAAACTGTAGCAATATTTGATGGTTTAATTCAATTTATAAGCTGTTGTTGCTGGTGTTGTACGTGCCCTGCTCTAATCTCACCATGATTCTGTTCAATAAGCAGCACAACACAGGTTAGGCAGGACTAGAAATTACTCAAAATTATTTTAGGATGGCTTGGTCTGTCAGGTGTTCGAGGCATCTCCTGCACCAACACTGGACCCACAGAACATATGAACTCAGCTTCATTTTCTGCACTTCTGTGCTCTTCCAGCCTGGCTGAGTGTCTGCAGTGAGTCAGTGCAGCTGTGGGATCCCATAGCAGATGTGAACCGTCGACCAAAAAATCTTTAATAGATTAATTAGAAAAGAGAATATACATTAGTGGGCTGACTTCAAAGCTATTTCACGGCCAATTATTCTTTCTTCTCAACTTCCAGCTTCATAAAGATACATTTTTTTTAATATAAACTGAGCAAATGTAACACCGCACCTGAGCCTCCCTAAATCTTGCCAACACCTTGATTAGACAGAGAAAAGTGTCCATCCAGGAAGGCGTGGGATCAGGAAATGCTGCACTGAGCAGCTGGAGCCACCAGAGAGCGCTCCCTGTACCAGCATCAGCTGCTCCAAGACCTGTTTGCCCCAAAGTCTTCAGTAATTCACCAATTTTCAGCTCAGCACAAGGCTGCCTGGAGACTCACGTCCTTCCATTGGCCTTTGCAATGCTTAAGTGCACTTCAATTCTCTCTTCAAGCATTGCCTTCGTCCCCGGCACATGAGATGGCCTGAGAGTTGGGAAATTAAGAAGTTTTATTGCTCCGGAGAGGTGGCCCAGAGCAAGAGGGGCTGGACACACCAGGACACCCTGCAGGTCACCCTGGCTGTGCCCTTTGTCACAGGCGTGAGGAGCCATGCAGCTCTCTGGTTACACATGCACTTAAGCTCCTGGGGGAATTACAGCCAAAAAAGGAAGGGATAAAGGTGTCTGTGGGAATCTCAGCGTGATCCTACCTGTCTCTCTGAGCACCTAAATACCAGCTTAAAGCACAGCCCTGAGCCCTCAGGAAATACTCGAAGAAAAAGGGGTTTTTTGCTCCACAAACTCCTTCTCCATTTGTTTTTTTTTTTTTTTACATTCTGGGTTGGTGCAAGGTGAAGTGAGGACATCACAACTCAAGCAGTCAAGGAGGCAAGAGCAGTCACCTGCCTCCCCCTGAGGCACTGATGTGTTTGTTGGACACTACCAAAGTCATCCCATTGTCACTGTGGTCAGTTATGGGCAGCAGCTCCTAAACTTTTATTTGTCTCATTGCTACAATAAACTCATAAATAAACTCAATACATTCATTAAAAGGTTAATTGTCTATGAAATAAATTTGAAATCTTTATTTGATTTCTCTTCTCATAATCAGAAAGCTTAAGCAGCTCTTTATTTTTTTCAGTTGTTCCTTGTGGAGATTTTCACATCAGATTCAGGGAATCAGCAATTTAAGTAAATTAATATTAAAAAAAGATATAATTTCATGAGCATGGGCAAATTAGGTGTGAAAAAAACCCCACACCCCATGAATCAAAAATGTAATTAAATATTATCTTTTGGCTAATTAAAAAAAAAGAGATATTCCAACTATCACTTTTTTTCACTGTCAGTAAGGTCATTTCCCATGTCTAATCATTTCCCTTGTCTAAGGACAGGGATAGCCTGAATACTGTGCCATTAGTTATTAAACCCTAACTAGTGTTTAAGGAAAAAATCTTTTTTTTTCTTCCCTTCTGCTGGACAGTGCCTAAATTTGTGCCTGGTACTCACTGAATTCATGCCTGGAATAAGGAAATGAGAGCATGGATTGGCAGTAGATGGCAAGAGGAGGCCATCAGGTGGGTCACTGCTGTGGTGCTCAGCTCACAGGGCCCGTGATCACAGAAACACACAGAATCAGAATCCCAGAATCACTGGGGTGGAAGAGACCTTCCAGATCATCGAGTCCAATCCGTGCCCAACTCCTCAACTCAACCCTGGCACCCAGTGCCACATCCAGGCTTTCTTTAAACACATCCAGGGACGGTGACTGCAGCACCTCCCCGGGCAGCCATTCCAGCACTTTATCACCCTTTCCTCAAGAACTTCTTCCCAATATCCAACCCGGATTTCCCTTGCTGCAGCTGGAGGCTGTGTCCCCTCGTTGTGTCAGTTCCTGGAGAAAGAGCCCCAGCCCAGCTGAGCACAGCCACCCTGCAGGGAGCTGCAGAGAGTGATGAGCTCAGCCCTGAGTCTCCTTTTCTCCAGGCTGAGCAGCCCCAGCTCCCTCAGTGCTTCCTCACAGGGTTTGTGTTCCCAGCCCCTCTCCAGCCTCGGTGCCTCTTCTGGACACTCTCAAGGCTCTCCAGGTCCTTCCCAAGCTGAGGACCAGAGCTGGGCCCAGCGCTCGAGGGGCTCCTCACAGTGCAACAACCTACAGCCAGGGGCTGGTGAACAGCCCTGAGGTGCCAAAGGGATAAACAGAACAGTCTCTGGTCTCTCCTTTCTGTCTTTCCAGAAGAAATGGACTTGGGAAAAGCAGCAGCTTGGCCTGGGGGCTGCCATCCAGCAGAGCCGCCCAGGAGGAAGGAGAGGAAATTGCAGGAATTCCAGCTTGGTCTCCTCCCAGGGATGCAGCTGTGTTTGCTGTGTTTGCTGTGTTTGCTGTGACAGCGGTGAGGCACCTGTCTCACCTCAGGCTGGCCTCTCCTGTCAGCAGAGGAAAGGAAGCACCTCCAGGACATGGTTCATGTGCCCTGTGTCGTGTGTCTCCTTCAGATGAGATGAGATCTCCCAGGAATGGCTGTTTCTCTCCCCTGTGTCTGAAAGGAGCACACAGCAACACCAACTCGTGGGCACATCCATTATAACACAGCTGCGGGGGCTCAGAAAAATATTCCATTCCCAACTTCCATGAGCTGGAAGAAGGTACCAGCTTTGTCTGCCATGTCAGCACCTGCTGAGGTGGGTCAGATCAGCAGATCTGTGGCTTTACAGGCCTGGGCAGAGCATTATTTTGGGTCATGAAGAAGCAGCAGGAGTTTTTGCAGGCACGGGGAGTTCAGCAGAAGCAGCAATCTGTGAGGCTGTGGCTCTGCAGGCACACAGCTGGCACTAGAATTTTTCTCTGTTTTCCAGGGTTTTGCTAAAAGGGTCTATTTACCACATCTCCTTTCACACTGGTGTTTTTCCTCCCCTCTTTGCTTTGGGGATCACAGAATCACGGAATAATTTAGATTGGAAAAGACCTCTAAGGTCGTTGAGTCCAAGCTGTGCCAAATCCCACCTTGTCAACAAGCACTGACTGCCACATCTAGCTGTTCTTTGAAGACCTCCAGGGACAGTGACTCTACCACGTCCCTGGGCAGCCCTTTCAGATGCTTAACAACCCTTTCCACGAGAAATTCCTCCTGGTGAGCAGCCTGGACTTCCCCTGGTGCAGCTTGAGGCCAGCTATTCTAAATAACTGCACAACTGGGATGGCTCTCACTGACAAGATTTTGGTCCTGTGTGGGATAGGACATAGATCCCTCGTGTCTTTCCATCCCATATCCCTCTCACCAGGCCTGTTGAATGCATTTTGACCTCAACACACACACACATTGCAGAAAATGCACCACTGCACGTGCCCTCGTCCCCCTGCACGTAGAGCTGCAGCCTGATCTTGTGTTCTGGCAAAGAATGGGCAACCCAGGAGGAGAGGGGAAGACAGAAAAAAAAAAAAAAAGGATTAAAGCAAGGATAAGCTGAAAAATTCTTTAATCCCAGGCTCCTGCACGCAGCCCTGGGAGCAGGCAGAAAACAGGGATGTGCTCTGACTGTGAGAGCCTGACAGGAGACACCTGCTCTGATTCTCACTGCCAGAAACCTGCCTGCCTCAGACAAGCAGCTGGCAGCAGCGAGTGCCTCAGCTGATACTGAGATGGAAACCAGATAAACCCCTCCTCCTCCTTATTTTTTATTTTTTTTAATATATTTTGTCTGGGCACAAAGGTTTGTAGTTAGCCAGTTGCTAGCAATGAGTGTGCTCGTGCTGCTCTGAGAAAAATTTCCTCGCTTCTAGGAAAAAGTGCTGAAAAATCTAGTGAGAAAGGAGAATAGATCTGCAGTTTTATGTCATGCTTGAAAATGCCCTTTTCTTTGAGTTGTTCAGTCTCATGCCAGGGACTGGTTCCAGATTTGCTGTAACAGCTCCACACTCGGGTTGTCCTTAATGCCGTTTGCAACACGAGGGTGCAAAGGCATGTGAGGTATTTACAGTTCTCTCACAGGAAAATATGCTCTAGGCTGTCACTGCCAAAAGAAAGCAAAAAAAACCTTAGCAAAGGAAGCTCCTGGGTCACTGTAAAGAGGAATCTGATTTTGTTCAGCTTGTGCAATGGTCAGAAGTGACTGGTATCCTAAATATGAGGAAACAGAGTTTTCTGCTTTGTCCTGCAGCTTGTATTGCAATTGTCTCTGTCTGGTTCTCTTTTATGAAATGATCTCTCCAAGGGTAGCCAGGGCCAGCAGCCCTTTCCATTTTCTACATTGCACAATGCAGTCTGTAATTATTTCATTATGACTTTAATTAGTCTTTCTTACATTAAGGTTACAGTCACCACATATCACAATTTATTTCTTTATTTAGTTGACTACTCAGCTCTTAGGGAGTTGAGGGGCTTAAAACAAGCTGAATGGCTGTTCAGTTTTGGAATTACCTCTGACACAGACTCAGAAGCACAAAACTAGCTGTCACATTTTTTTCCCCGGCCAAAAAACATTACACTGGAAAACTGCCAAATTCAAATGGCTCTGTAGGATCCTGCTTGATTTCCTGTCAGCTCAGACTGGCTGTCACAGCTGCAGGTGCCAGCCTTCAATCTGCTTCAAGCAGGATGCTGGGGAGCTCAACTCCCTGAGGAGCTCCTTCCCTCCCCAACCATCTTCTCTTCTTCCCCTTCCTCCCCCAACAAAAGGCTCAACAAAACTGGAAGAATATCTTGAATAAAATAATGCTGGAGATACATCCATCAGTCTGGGGGGGGTGGTTGTAGTCATCTGGCCTGTGCTCTTCTACTTAAAAAAGTCATCAGAGCGAAGTCTGAGGAGCTGCTGTGATAATTGGGGACGCCCAGTGCGTGCTCTGCCCTTACCAACACCCCCCGCTGCCATGGAACATTTGTTACACCCCGAGCACGCACATGACTGCTTGCAAGGAGCTTCCCACCACAGGTGCCACATCTGGAAACTCCAGATGTCCACACAGCCTGCACAGGTGAGGGGGAAAGTCGATCTAAATGGTTCAAAACAGAAAAAGGAAACGGAGAGATGCTTGCTGTCCATGCACTATGCAGAGTGTACCTTGGTGGAAATAAAAGCAGAAAGATTTGAGCTGTATCCTGCAGCTGTCAGTGCTGAACCAATGTTGGAATCTTCAAAAGGTATTGATTTGGTAACTTTTAAACACGTTGTGCTCAACACAGGGTAGGGTTATATTTTCAGTCCCACTGGATCAGAAGCCAGTGGCTGCGGAGGCACCACTGATGCCAGTTCTGTTCAAAGAAGAATAGAATACAATTCGGTTTATATTTGTATTATATTCATATTTCTCTGAGAATAGAATAGAATAGAATAGAATAGAATAGAATAGAATAGAATAGAATAGAATAGAATAGAATAGAATAGAATAGAATAGAATAGAATAGAATAGAATAGAAAAGTTTGGGGTGAAAGGGACCTGAAAGATCACAGATTTCCAAGCCCCTGCCATGGGCAGGGCCACCTTCCTCTAGACCAGGTTGCCCAGATCCCCATCCAACCTGGCCTTGAACACTTAGAGGGAAGGGGCTTGCACAGCCTGACACGTGATTCAGCCACATTCTTGTGAGGTTCGACTTAGTATCCTATCCTAATCTGTCCAACACTGTACAGTATCATAAAATAGCATAAATAGTTTAGCAACAGGTAAACTAACACCCCTCAAGGCATTTATCACTGGGAACGCTTCTCATGGGCATGTTTTGATTAAAATTGCACTGGAGGCAGTGTTAGGCCTAAAGAGATTAAATATTTGAATCAGTGATTTGGAAGTAAATATAACTCCTGTGCTGATTAAGGCGTGTGACTTATGCAGAATGGTAAACAAAGAGGCAAGAACGGCTGCAATGCAACAATCTTGACTTCTTGATAAGCTTGCCTCACTTAAGTGAAAAGTATTTAAGCAGCTGACTGCCCAAATGCACTTTCAGGAATCGGGAATGAAGGCCACGTCTCCAGAACAGGAGGCTGTATGTCCCAGCAGGAATGGACTCAGCAAAGGATTTGGCAGTGGGAGGATAAGCAGGTCAGCCTGAGCTCCCACAGTTACCTCGTGGCCAAAAAAGGTTAATGGGATGCTCGGATTAACAGTGCACAAGCAGGGCAGGAGCAGGGTGATGTTAACTCTGAACACGGCATTAGTGGGATAAACACCGAAATGCTACATCAGGTTTTGACATGAGCTGCTCTAAAGAAAGGCTGGGAAGGTACAAAAAAAGGAGCCACAAATGATTGGATGGCAGGAGAAACTGCCACAAAGGGAGCCCTAAAGGGTTCAGTGCATTTAGTTTATTAAAAAAAAAAAAAAATTGGAAATATTGGACACAACTTTATTATGTCTTTGCTGTTAATATGAGGTATTTACCTTCTTGGGACCAGGAGAGGGAAAAGTACCAACCTGCAAAGGGCTTTTTATCCTGGATAAATAGACATGTAAACAAATAGTTGAAAATTGGAGTAGATATGTAAATGCTCTCAAACTATTTTACAGCAAATGACAAAATGGTGGGAAAAACTGTCAAAGGTAACCTTGCTCTCCTTTGATTTGATACCTTCAAATAAAAGCAGGACAGAGGAGAGAGTTGAACATTGCTGACTCCCACAGAGAAGAAGTGCATGGCTGAAGGAGTGGTGGACCAGACCAGCAGATATGACCAGGTATGACACGTTAGTGACACGTGCCAGTCCCTCAGTGGCCAAATGGGCACGAATTAGGAACAGCTCATCGTGAAAGGCTTTCATGTCAGCCCTGTGGTCTGACCAGGGAAGTCAGACTTTGACAGAATTCTGGCTGTCACATTTGTGATGGTGCCAAATAATGTGCAGGATTCCAAGCTCACCACTCCCAGGCATTTTTTAGCTGTGCCAGGGACACCAAGGAGCTCATCTCTCCAAACTGACAGACGGTCACTCTAATAACCACAACAAATCTGACTGTAGTGCAGGGCCTGCAGTTTGGCTCCCTCGTGGGTAATGACAGCTCTGCCTCCTTGGGAACCTCCCTGGTGAGCAGGCACCTTGTGCAGAGCGCATCACACTCTAAAATCCCAAATCTCCTGTGCTTCTGCTGCCAGTTGCATTCAAAAACACCTGAGGCAGACAGACTGGGAAAAGGACTCTTTTTTTTTGTCCTGGTGTGGATAGTCAGAGTGCCCATCTGCCAGGCACAGTCTCTGCTCCACCCAACCTGCAGCAGGTGGCGTTTTTCAGTCTCCTGTCCTTTGTAGAAGAGCTGCATTCCCTGAGGTGAAACTCTGGATTTCATGAAGCTGTTCCACTTCACACATCTAAAAAGAGGAAGGTGGTATTCACATCCTTTCCCCAGCTGGCGTTTAGTTGCATTTTCAAAGCAGAACCGTGAGGGGAAAGACACACAAAACTTTCCCCACAGAATATTTTATTGCAGTGACTCAGGCCTTGTCCTGTCCCATCAGGCATGTTCTTGAAACAGAGCACTGACTGAATTTGAAATTCACTTTTTGCATCTCCAGGATGAGCGTTCAGGGGCAGGGCTGTTGGGCGCTGTGGGAGAGGCGCTGCTTGCAGCTTTTGGTGAGAAAAACATGAGTTTGGGTCATGGCTGAGAATTCCCTTTGGGAGCAGCTCTCAGGTACTCAGTCCAAGTCAAATCCTCCAGGCATGAATCTTTCCCTGGCGTTTCCTCCTGCCCAACTTTTTCTGGTGGTGTCTTTGTGCCCCCCTTTCCCCGGTGCTTGACTCCATCCCTTGGCACTACACAGGGAGGCTGAGCTAAAGGATTTCACGAGATTGGTGCCATGGCTTATTTCCACATTGCGAATTGAGACTGCAGCCTTTTCATCACACTGTGAGGATATTTTCTTCACCGAATCTGCTCACAACAGGTTTGCTGAAGGTTTTCCCCTTGGCTATCCCTGCATGAGTGCTATCACTTGCTCCCCGGTGCCCAGACCCTGAGGCTCCAGTCTGGGAAGGAGCAGTCTGGGGAGATATGAGGCCTGAAACCCAGCTGTGATTTCCAGTCATTAGTCTGAACAACATGTGCGCATTTCTGCTCATAACCAGGGCAGTATGATTTGAGGGGGACTGCACTGGAGGAAAGCAGAAATATGTCCAAAATAGCCTCTGTGCTGGGGACCTTTTTCCCTAGAGCACTTGTCTTCTTCCAGCATGAAGAAAAATCTGCTGTTTCTTCCTTCATGATAACTGAGGGAAAGTAAATTTGCTGTGAGCGTGCTCTGTTTACATCAACTGAAAGCAGTGAGTTAATACAAATGATGCCCAATCTCTGACAAAATAACTATTTGTTCAAGCAGGAAGCCTGACAGTGTGTTTTCTTGCTGTCTCCTAGCACATCCTGGGATCAGCTGGCAACTGAGGGCTACTTAGATACAGGCTAATGAACCACCAGCTCTTGCAGAGCTGAGATAAGCCCCTATGATTTCTTCTTCCCAGTGCTACCTCCTTCAGTTGGCTTTATCAAAACAAACAAACAAACAAAGACCCACAAAGATAAAACCACAAAAAAAGAAAAAAAAACTAAAACAAACCCCTTGCATCACAGGGGAAAGCTGTACACCTACAGATTGCCATGAGTACCACAGGGAGCAGGCACAGAAATGAACTGCAGCCAAACTGGACAGACACAGGTTGGTGTTCTGCCCTTGAGTTTCTTGCCTGTGCATCTCTGGAGGGGGGGATGCTCCAGTACCCAGATGTAAAAATACAGATAAAAACTGGTGTGAAATGAACATGTGAAACCTCTTGTGTTATTCCTGGAAGTGTCAGCTGAAGACAAATGTGGTGTAAGACACAGCTCAGGTGGCATCCATCTCTATGACACTGGCCATGGCTGTTCCACATTAAGTGTCTGGAGCACTCCTCAGGTGACAGGGAAGTCAAGATGGGATCCAGAATCTGTCCCAAATCAAGGCCGATGTTTAAGAAGGAAAGGAATTTTCTTTTGGGGATCCCCATTTCTTTCCAACCTCTCCGAGATTCTCACTCTTTTGAAAGAGAATCCACATGACTAGCTCAGAGAGCAATTTTCCAGGCAGCTAAAATTAGAGATGAATCCCACCTACTACACAGAGTATACCTAACCTGAAAGGAATGACTGATTATGTTCTTCAATATTAAATAGATCCAAAGGCAGACCTGTTTAAACTGATTGATCACATTCTTCTCAAATAGCATTATGTGAATATTTCCAGCATGGATAGGGAAGTATTCATGTCATGTACATAAAGACATGACAAAATTCAGAGGGGTTATGACTGCTGTTCCAATAAATTGGGAAGGGGAACAACAGGAAGGACCACAGCTGTGAAATCAAATCATCTGGGGAGGGTAACTTTGAAGTCAGAACCAAAGCATACTCAGGGTATTCAGTATCTTTTAACCATTTACAAGACTTTATTAAAAATATATGAAATTATACCTTCCCCTTCCTTTTTTTTTTTACACCCTAAAAATTTGTCAATTGGCCAAACTGCCTTAGGTTTAGCAAGAACCATATCCAAAATTATGCCATAGACAGTAACTCAAATGATGGGTGTGAAATATGGGGGGAAAAAATTATGCCTCTCCTTGAATTTTGGTCTCCAATATGATTTTGCAAACAGGTCTGCCCTGTTTGCAGATTCTTTCTCCACAAAATCCAAGACAATTTCAGGTCTAGTGGTTGAAGTCAGACAGGATCCAGGGGGTTCTGATCAGATACAACACAGGACCTGCCCTTCCGTGGGTTCACCTGTGATGAGCCTGTCTGGATGCCAGACATCACCCACAAAACACAAATCACAAACACATCACCCACCAAAACCACTCTGTCACTCTCCCCTTGCAGGGGAGACAAAATAGAACGCCTACGAGTTAAGGGCAGAGAGAGACCACTCACTAAACACAATCATGGCTAAAACAGACTCAGCTTGGGGATATTAATTGAATGTATCGCCAACAAAACCAGAGCGGGAAAATGAGAAATAAAACCAGATCTTTAAAAGCTCATCCTCCTTGCCAGCTCCTCCCCGGTGCTGCTGGGAGACGGCAATGGGGCTGATGGTCAGTGCATCCCAGCTGTTCCTGCCCCTGCTCAGGGACGGGAGTCCTCCAGCTTGGTGGGCTCCCTCCCACGGGCCGTGGCTCTGCATGAACTTCTGCAGCGTGACTCCATCCCTCGGGACGCTTCTGCAGGAGTTCCTGCAGCCTGACTCCATCCCCCGGGACGCTTCTGCAGGAGTTCCTGCAGCCTGACTCCATCCCTCGGCCAAGCGCTCTGCACAAAGTGCTGCGGCGTGGGTCACTCCTGCGCGGGCTGCAGTCCCTCAAGGCCAGGCTGCTCCAACGCGGGTCCCCCACGGGGTCACAAGTGCCACCAGGAAGGCTGCTCCAGGCTGGCCTCCTCTCTGCCGGGTCCTCTCAGAACTGCCCGGGCGCCGTGCCACGGCAGCCACGTCCATCCCAAGCTTCCTTCGTCCCGCAGGCGAAGCTCAGCCAGCCTGGCACGGCGGCCCTGCCCGGAGAGCTGGCGGGACACCGGGAACATCCCGGAAAAGTGGCGATCACGGGAGAGACAG
Source organism: Bombycilla garrulus (assembly GCA_013400315.1). Classification (NCBI taxonomy): domain Eukaryota; kingdom Metazoa; phylum Chordata; class Aves; order Passeriformes; family Bombycillidae; genus Bombycilla; species Bombycilla garrulus. The sequence goes on along the minus strand of VXBU01015863.1, from coordinate 20,280 downwards.
GACAGCGCGGAATGTGGGGATCACGGGAGAGACACGACAGTGGGGACCACGCCAGCAAAGTGGGAATCGCGGGAGGGACAGGACACCGGCGCACACCCCAGCGCCGCAGGGACACAGGGAGAGGCGGCGCCGCAGGAATCACCACCCAAAGGCAGGAAGGAGGAGCGGTCTAGAACGTGTGGCTCACTTTGTTGGAGCGCCCCGTTGTTGGCCTGAATGTAGCAGGTTCGAAGCTCGGCTGGCTCCTCCGTCGCAGCCTTGAGTCCCTCAGCGAAGAAGCGGTTTCAGCGGCACACACGGTGTACTTGACGGCACCCAGCGACCCGCGATGGAGCGCGGTGTGTGCCATCAGGGAGCAGAGGGGGGACACTGTGTGTGCGGAGATGTGAGTGAGCAGATTTGAGCTGCCCGTGATAGTTGGATTTGAGACATAGAGGAGATGGAAATGGATGGAGAAAGCATCTCGGCAACGCAAGACTGCAAAGGATCTGAGCGTGCTGTCCAAGCGGGGGCGGAAGACAACGAAGTCAAGTCAGCCCCTGCGCCGGGCAAGCACCTGTAAACTGCGATATTGGGAGAACAAATCTCCCTTTTCGTTAAAATTAATGCTTCTCTTTCACTAAGCTGCTAATTTCTTTCCCTCTACCTTCCTTCCCTCTTGTCCTTTTTTCTCCACTTTACACTCACACGTAGCGGCTGCTAGACACCCAACGCCTCACAAACAAACCTTTTTTTTTTTTTTTCTCAACCTCATCTTTCTGCTGTTTAAACCTTTCCACTTTTTTTTTCTTTCCACTTTTATTTCCCTATAATAATAATTGCCAAGAGCCACGAGGTCGCCTTTGTTTTCCCCCCCAATTTTTATTTCCCTATATGATAAATAAACCTACACAAATAACTGGGGCAGGGCATAAGAAGACAGGGAACACACTCCACAAGTGATCCAAACCAGCATGTGTTTCCAAATGGCAAAATTATCCTCTGTCCACGACAAACTACTGTTGTTGAGGTTTTGTTCCAGCAAATAATTGCATGAGCGTTTCACAGTGGGCAGCTCCTTCTTGCTCTCAGCTCGACTCTTAAGGAAGATTTATCCTGAAACATTTTCCGGAAAACTCCTTAAACTCTGTCCAGAGCAGCTTAAATTAATAGCAAGTTGCAAATTGGTAAAGCTGAGGTACAGTTTTACTGAAAACTACATCTAAAATATTTTGCCTTTCACAGTTCTAACCTTCTCTTTCCCATCTGCCTCCTCCACACTTCTCGGGCTTTTCCCACAAGTTGTATCCCAGCAGTGAAGTCTGCAGTGGCCTTTCCATTTCCAGAGGCTGCAGCACTTCTATGCATGAACTAGTTCTTGCAGAGACTCCAGAGCTGTCAGTGCTGCACTAAAATGTCTCCCATGGCTCTGCTGAACATCTGCCCTCTCTTGCTGTTGGTGCATTTCCACTTTTCCCTGCCCTTCCCAGTGCTTTTCTGCTTGCAATGTTTTTTTCTTTCCTGTGGGCTGCACCAGTCTAGTGTCTGTAATGCTTATACTGCTGTAAAGCCTGGAAGCTACTACTATTTCCTCATCTATTTTAGGAGTCATGGTTTTGTCCCTGCCTGCTTGTCCTCACCTTCATTTGTAACTTCCTTTTCTTTTCTTTTTCTTTTTTTTTTTTTTTTGTCCTGGATTTTTTAACACAATTTTATGTCTCTCCTTTTTTCTTTTCCCTTTCTTTTTATTTTTTTTTCCTTCACACGGAGTTTTGTTCTTGATCTTTTTCGTCTGCAGGGACCAGGGGATCACCTATAAAGTTAATGGAAGAGTTAATGAGGGAATGTAGGAATGCAGGAGACTGCTATTTTTAGCATGCTTCATCTTATGTAATGATTTTTTTTCCCTGTGTGCTATCAAAATAGATACCAAAATACCAAATAGAACTTGGTTTCTGATAAACCTGTTTTATGTCTCAGTGTTTGACAAGAAGCCCTTGTAGACACTGATCCTGCAGCCACCATGATAAAAATAAATCCTGGGGATCTGGTCGTGTACACTTGCTCAGGAAAAACTCGTGGAAGGCAGCACCTCGGTGCCACAAACTTCTTATGGACAGAGCTGAAACTTGGTTTGTGCAGCAGATTTCACAACTGTGCATTTGAGTTCTGCTACAGCTTTTATGTTGCTTTCCTTGCTTCTCTCTCAGCCTTTAGGAAGTTAAAACAGGGTAGCAAATGTCGTGCTGGGTCTGTATCACACATTCACTAGGATCAGGGTATGGCTTCCTCTCTCTCCAGTTCCACCTCACAGTTAAAATAATGATGTTTTTAAGTATTTTTTTTTACCCTGTAAATGCCTTAAGCATACACATCAGTATTTCATGGCCCTTTTCAGCTCCTGTATGGAGATAATGCAGCTTTGCAGTGTTGTGAGGGAAAATACAAGAGATGAGCTTGAATAAATTTTGGGTGCTACAGACACACCCTCCAAATCAAGTTAACTAAAAGCCTGGCATCCTCACTGGAAGAATGTGTCATAAATTCTCTTTTTTCAGAATATTAGCTGATAATTGCCTTTAAAATATCTACTCAGACACAGTTTAAGCCTTCGGTGAGGACTTCTGGATGGGTTCATCCGTATTTGAGTGGTATTCCACAGCAGGTAGGTATTTCTTACCCAATTAATGAGTTATGAGTAAATAACTTTCTGCAACATCTAGGGACTGAATGCAAGGCTGAGCTTAGAGAGTCTCCACACTACTCCGTGCCAATGGGTCGCAGTGGATGGTAAATTTTGCATGTTTCCAAGCGGGAGTCCTCCCCTATGGAAGAGATTCCTGCTGAGGGCTATTAGCACATTCTGGAGAGACAATCAGGTCAGGAAATCCTCGAGCCAAGAACAGCTGTAGGCCGGGAGAGCATCAGGGAGAGATTTCACAGAAGCCAGCCCGGTGCTGAGGGGTTTGTTTGTCCATCCATCTCGCAGCCGCTGTCGGGAGGGAGGATACTGCAGGGCAGGGACCCTATCTGACCTGACACAGATGTTCTGGGCAGCAGTTCCCTCCCTGCAGCGCTGTCCTGCCTGTGGTAAACACCCATCCTCAGCTCTGCAGGGATAAAATACTTACCTGCCTCCCAGGGGCTTTGTGAGGCTTATCCCGTGTCTGTACAAGGCTACACGGGTTCCAACCACTCTGGGAAGCTCCCTGATTAGAAGATTCCTCTCAGATTATGAACTCCTGTATGTCATGTTTGGTAGTTGCTTTGAAACCAGTTCTCAGACTCTCAGACCCCTGCTGTATTTTTTTTTTTTTTTTT
>VXBU01015863.1:0-13384 GCA_013400315.1 Bombycilla garrulus | reverse complement strand
TTTATACAAAAAAAAAAAAAAAAAAAACAAAAAAAAACAAAAGAAAAAAAAAAGGAAGAAAAAAGAGAAAGGTGGGTGGAAGGCCACTGTCATGGTCAGGAGAGGAGGGGAAGGAGGTTTAGTCCAAAAAGTGCCAGGTGGAATTGCTCTGTGATAGACAAAGTGTAGCAAGAGGGATGGCTGTGAGCACAGCACATTGACCTTACCGTGTCAGTGGTACAAGAACTGGATCAGGGTTTGTGTGTTTGTGTAGCTGATAAGATTTCCATTGCTTATCACTATCAAGCATGGAAAGCACTCAAGGATTTTGGTTTGCACTGTGCTTTCCTAAAGGACCTCCAGAAAAGAACTTGTACTCTCATCCCAGGTTGCAAACTATGAGTGCAGAAGAAAATAAGGCACAAAATACTACATTGGAAAATTCTCAGAAATATAATTTCACCTTTATAGAAGCATAGGCTGATCCAGAGAAACAAGAGCTCTTAGACATTTTGAGTGGCTGTCTTTTGAAATGTCTGAGCAAATAAATGTTCAGCCAGCTCCCTTCCCCCTTCAGCTCTGTCCCAAGCCCTGGAATCAGAGTAACTGGAACCAAATTCTTTGAGTGCATGAGAAACCAAATACAATGGGAACTGAACTTATAAATGTATTAATCTGGTGCAAGATCTGAAAGGAAGAGTAGAGCTAAAGGAACTGTATGTGCTGCAGGAGCTCTTTTACCTCTTCTGTCAAGACTCAGGCAAAAGAACAAACAAAAGATTGCTTTATTTTCCTCCTCTTTCACCTTTCAGCGCATTACGGTGCCGGATTTTTGTCCTAGTTAAAGAATAATTCCTCTGATGGAGAAGGTTTTGAAACGTGTTCCTAAACAGAAGTCTTTGAATTTCTCCACTTTCCCTGCAGGGTGGCAGCAGCTCTGGTTGCACCATGGCCGAGCCCAAGTCTGTGTGTGTCTCGGTGGATGAGGTGGTCTCCAATGGCACAGACACCCAGGACCTTCGACTCATGAATGGACACTTAAAAAAAGTGGACAATGCTCTGACAGAAGCTCACAGGTTCTCCTACCTGCCCCGCAGGCCAGCTGTGAACATTGAGTTTAAAGAACTGTCCTACTCTGTCCAGGAGGGGCCATGGTGGAGAAAGAAAGGTGAGGAAAACAAGGTTTCATCCACAAGAAGCTGTAGATGCAGCAGTTCATACAACTGCTTATTGCTGCCTCCCAATTCTTAAGTATCTGAAGTAAATACAGTATTGCTGTGCTGCCAAATATCTGTCCTGTGATCTTGCCTGTCTACAATTTATTGTTGAGGGTGGGTAGAGTGTGCAGGAGGTGGGGGAAATGAGGAGGCTTTGTTTTTTACTCCTGCAGTTGGCTGTTTTGTAAAGTGGTTGTTTTTTCTCAGTACTCTTTCAGAACAATGAGCATCTCAGAATTTCAGAAGGCATTAGACACCAGAATAAAAACTGTTTTCTTTTAAAGGCTGGGTTTGGAAAGAAATGCTGTGAGCTATAGGTTTCTCTACAGCTTGGATGGGTCTCTCTAAGTTTGTAATTCCTTTGAGGAAATCACTGGCTCTTGCTGGGATTCAATCCTGAGGTTCAGTCAAGGACCAGGATGCTCTTTGGGTTGCTCTTTTGCTGATAAACAATGCAAAGAGTTCACAGCCTGCAACAGGCTAAAATGATAGATATTGGGCACTTCTTAAGGAAAAGAAGTGTTTGGAGTAAGAAGGGATTATTCAGCTCCCTTTTTTAATAGGTTCTTGGTTGATTCCAGCTCTAAAAGGTGATTCTGTCCTTTCTTCTCTGCTTGGCATCAATTCCTTTCATGCCTTCATTTGCTTTGTGTAACTGTGTGTTTCCTAGAGAGTTCTTGGGTTTTTTTGGGGTTTTGTTTTTGTTGTGTTTGAGTAGTCCTCTCTGGAAGAAAAACTAGGTCGTGCAGTAAATTCCTGCCAGCGAAAAGAAGTATGCCCAAGAGAAAATACTTAAATCTTCAGGAGAATTTTGTGTACTAAATGACATAATTGCCCTCCCTTGAGGAATTCTCTCCCAGTAATGTAAATTGGTATGGTTGTGTGCTTTAGCTCTTTCAAGAGATAAGGCCCTGCCAGTGCAGCCCTCACCTGAGCTGTACTTGATACCTGCCCTGGCCCTGAAACTGTAAATCCACTGCCTTAAAGGTTCCGCTTGGAATTGTTTCACAAAGTACTTGGCTGCTTTACTTCTGTAAATTGTGTCATTATCACAACACCAAGGCTTCAATAGTCTAAAAATGTGTGGTATGAAAAGCGCTGGAGCTGTTGCCATGAAAGTGCTACTGTATACGGACAGGCTGTGCATACAATTATTCATTTGTTGAAAGATCTGCAGATTTCATGCTTTAATGGATTTTTCCAACATCAAAACTGTATGTAGACCCACTGGCCTTCTTTTAATTATTTGCTAAAATTGCATGGAGAGCCACATTGTCCACAGGAGAACAACTTGGTTTGGCAGCAACTTTGGTACATTCAAAATTATTCTTTATCTTATCAGAACGAACACAAAACATTGGAGGTTTTTTGTCCTCCAAGAAATGGAGCTATGCCAGAATGTCTCATTTAAGATGAAAAAGCTTGAGATTTTTAACTGAATCTCTTTCTCACTGGCCAGAAGTGATTCAGGGGTTCTATACCCAAAACCTCTGGTCACATTTTCTGACATGCCTGGGTGACTTGGCCTGAACAAAACAATGTTCTGGCAAAACATCCTGCAGCTGAGAATGACCTGTGGAGGTATTTAGCTCTGGGTTACGGCTATGGCTGTGTCACCACTTTTGGGTTTGAAAGAGGAGATTGAACTTTTCTGGCTGCCTGTGGGGAGGGCTTCAGATCCTCCTCACCTGGTCTCACACCTTGTGTCCCTCCTGAGGCCACCAAGGACATCCTCAGAGAGGCCGAGCTGCTGTCTGCCAGCAGGGCTTGGCTCTGCTCGGCTTGCCAAGGACCTGACACAGACCTGGGAGGTCTGCACTCTGTGCCAAGTGAGCCACAGAGAGCTCTCACAGCCAGGAGGGTGAATCACATCGTGACTCTGAGGCCATTCCCAGCTGGAGTCAAGTCCTTCTCCTTCTGCTCATCAGGGAGGGCACAGCTGGAATATTGGATCAGTTTTGGGTGCTTCAGAAGGGAAGCTGGAAAGGGTCTGTGAAAGGGGTAAAAAAGAGTTCAGGGCACCCACAAAGAGCAGCTGAGTCTGGGCTGCTCCTGCCAGTTGTGCCAGAAGATAAATAACAAGGGTCTGGCCACACAGCGCAGTTTGGGTGGGTTAGGGTGACCAGGAAATGAATCCCTGCTCCCCAGGTGCAGCCCCAGGGACAGTGGGGCTCTCTCCATCACAGGGCAGTGTGGGACACGTGGCTGAGCAGCTGAGCTGATCTGATCTGGAGCTGGACGTTGTCTTGCTTTGAGTAGAAAGCTGGGCCAGGTCACCTCCAAAGGACTCTTCCTTCAGTGTTTCAGTGAGGTACTGGTCAGGTTATAGGAACCTTCTGGAACCAAACTTCCCTTCCAGCCACGTTCCCTCCTCCAGGGGCTGGCTCAATATATTGGTTTTAACAGAAAAGATTTTCCATTAGAGAAACAGAAAACCAAATTGACTAGATAGTCTCCAATGAAAGTAGGAACCAAACAATTCAGATTCTTTGAATTGTTTTAGTGGTTCTGCACGTAGATTTTTATTTTTTGTGTAATTTGGGATATGTCTGTTCAAACCTGATGGATCTCTAGCTGAGTGTATTACATATAAAACTATTTTACTGGTTTCTGCTCCAGTGGGGAACTGGGACTTTGCAGTGCCCAAGAGAAGGGCGATATTGTGCCTCCAAATGGTTGCTGCAGTTCAACACTCCTTGTGGATTTCCTGTGCCAAAAGTCTCTCATTTCTGTAATGTGAAATATTTGAATTCACTTTTTATGGGAAGAGTAGCAGAAAACGTGCTGGGAAAAAAAAAAAAGAGAGAGGAGATATCTCTCAGTTCACATTGTTCTTGGGTTGTGGTAAGAAGAGATAAGGGATGCTGTTTCAAAAATGTCATTTAATTAATGGTGTTTCTATTCTGAAATGGAGCTTGAAAAAGAAAATCTACTATTTCTACATCATTCTTTACGACTGTAATGAATTAGTTAAAACCTCTCAAGAGTGTTGGATCACAAAGGCAGAAGTGCAGTTTCCTTGCAAAGACAATTTGTGCCAGCATGTTGGAGGGCAATTCAGCTGAAGAGCAATTCACTTCAGTAGAAATGGCATTGCAAAGTAATGTTAAGGTTAGGCTCCAAATTAGCAGAAGGAGGAATAATTAGTAGTGCTGCCATTGTGTTCTGTGCTTTGCTTGATTGTTCAGACAATGCAACTCATGGTATGTCATGTCTTTTACTTTTCATTAAAAGCCCAAAGAAAGGTGAATTTGCATTGCTTGTCAACAACAAAGAATCTAAATAAGCCACAGTAGGCTTCAGATTGGAATTTTTGTCTCAGCCTTAAACTGCTTAATGAAACTATAAACTATCATTTTCTCTTTAAATATAAGGAGGGGCATTTTGATTCTAAGGTTTATGTGATAAATGCTGCTCTCCTTACGAGGTTTTATCAAACTCATAGCAGAGATTGGTGTGACTCTGGAGCTGATTAATCCCTGGTGTAATTTCCCCTGAGGTCATTGGGATTAACAGGGAAGGAATATGGCAGGTCAGTCCTTGATCAAAGCAGCTGTATCTGACCCATTCCATTCAGCAGGAGCTGTTGCCAAAATGGGAATTTGGAAGAGGTTAAAAGGGTAAAAGTTTCAGAAGGTCTCAGCTGACTTTGGCGTTTTCCCCATAAAGCTTTAAGGGATTGGTCAACAGGTAGAAAAAAACTATTGCTTTAGTTTTGAAGGAGAGAGATTTCTGAGTGACTTGTGAGATTTAAGGATCTTCCAGAACTGAAAATGTGTCTGAGCCTTTAAATCCAGGCTGTGTTCAAGCATGTCCTGGGGGTTTCCTGTGGGTCAGTGAGGTTCATGATTTCAGAAAGCCCCAGGACTCCTTGAGGAACTGTTGTGAGGTTAAGATGGACTGGCAAAGCCAGAAAAAGGGAACTTCAGCACATTTATTAGAAATAATAGGGCTGCTTAGTCCCAGGATACTTCTTTCCTTTAGGATGAGGGGCCCAGCTGGTTTTGGAGGTGAAAAGAAAGAGTCCTGTGTTAGATTCAGCGTGGATCCTTAAATGTGAAAAGCAAGGTCTGCAGGGCTTTGGAACAAAACATGGCAGAAGTTTCACTGTCTTGTCACAAAGCCATTTATCTAAGGGCTGAGAAGGAGATAAAAGTGGGTCTTGGCCTCTGAGCTCTATGTTTAAACTGCACCTTGAAACGCAAACTCAGGAACACAGAGATTGGTTTTACCAGTTCATAGAAAAATTATAGATGTGTATAGGTTTTCATACTAGGACTGCCTGAAAAATGTTTGCAAGAGGAGTTGGTGGAAAAGTGAGTGCCTCAGGTTTCTGTCATTTTTCTTAAAATCACCATGAAATAATCTGAGTTGTGGTTTGAGGATGAGTTATGTACAGTCCCCTGTACAAAGGGGCATGAAAAGTACTTTTGAGCTTTCTGCCTAGGTCAAAGTCATTCAGCTTTACTTTAAAAAAATACACACATTCTATACAGCTACGAAAGGACATTTGTTCTGTTGTTTCTAGGTGGGTTTGCTATAATATAGGATGGCAGTGGAATTATTCTGCCTATATAATTGAGTGCATCCAGGAAGAAAGTAGTAATAAATTTGCTTGCAAAACACCACAACAACTCAGGGATCGCTTTTTGTTGTTTTTTTTTTTTTTTTTTCCCTCACACTTCTCAGTATTCATGGTTAATTAGGCAACGTTTTAGTTGGAAATTTCTCCGTTGTTATTTTTAGGACTGTAATGAGTCACTTGCGCTGCGTTCGAGTGCAAGTTCTGGTAGGATTTGGTCTCGAGTAACCTCGGAGGGAACGGGCAGAAAGCAGCCGGGGCTTTTCTGGAGCGGCTTAGGAGCAGGACAGAAATCCGTGCTCGGCAGGAAATGCGACGGTTTTTTTGTTATTTGGGGTTGGTTCTGATGGCTCAGACCCGGTGGAAATACAGCGGAGCGGTGCTGCTGTCTCTGCTGTCAAGGTTGTTGTTGCGCAGCTGAGAACGGCAGGAGGGGGATGAGGGACCGGGCTCATTCGGGATGGCTCCGAGCTGTCCGATGGGGGAACGCGGAGTCTTTGGCAGGTTGTTTGGTATTCATGGAAGGCGAAGAGTGGCCGTCAGAGCCCGAGATAGTGTCATCGGAACAGCGCGATCCCTGCCTCGCAGCTCCGAGGGCTGTACATTATGTTAATACCGTTCTCTGCTAAGATGGAAACTTCAGCCGCTGTCAAACCATCAGCGGAGATTTAAACAGCCTGGGCTTCGCTGATTTGCTTCAGCGCTGTCTTAGGAATTCGTTCTGGTACACACACTCGGACAGACCCCTTTCTCTTCATTTAGTTGGCCGCTTTGGGGGTTTTTTTTGTTTTTTTTTTCAGCATCCTCTCTGTGACTTCATTTCAAAGCTCTCACACGCGCCCCTCTCCCATCCCCTCCGGAGATGCCCAAACGGAGCCGAGGAGCGTCGGGGGGGTCGGAGGGGAGGATTTGGGCTGAGCGATGTGCTAATCCGGCCGGGGGGGTCGGAGGAGCCCTGCTGCCGGGCAGGTGCAGTGCGGTGCAGGTGCCGCAGCCCGGCCGGGCGCGCCCGGCGCGGTTACTGCCGGGCGATGCACTGCAGTAACCCCGCGGATGCGCTCCCGCCTGGTTGGCTGCTCCAGGCTCTGTTGCTAAGATGGGAAGGAGGGAGGGAAAGATGCAGAACAGGAACGAGCAAAAACCCACTTTCCGAGAGAGTTTTTTTTTTTTTTTTTTTTTTTTTTCTTTTTTTCATTTTTTTTCCCCCTCGCCTCTCTCTGACAGATGGGTTGTATTGTTCTCGACCATTTTTTTCCTGCTTTGTCTGAGAGCATGTTTTCATCTCGGAGAGGAGGATGTGTGCAAATTAAGATCCATATGTTAGGAAGAATAAACAAGTTAGGCCGGTTGAAATCAACTGCAATCCTGCTAAAAAGCTCTTTCTAGACAAATATTTTGTAGATAGATTCCTTTTCAGTAGCTTAAAGTGTTGGCAAAATCAATTAAAACAAGGCATGATTTTTTAGCAGAGGGTTTCTAAGCACATGTTCTAACCTTGATAAAATCCGTGCAGTTTTTATTTTAACACTTAAGCTGTGTCAAGATGGTAAAAATATATTGAGTAGTCACTGTTACTGGAATAGTTCACAGTGTTTTATTAAGTGATAAATAACTCTTCCCAGTGTCCTCTTGCATGTGTTCTGTCAAATAGAGGTTATTGGGAACAATCTTGGTCAGCCTCTTTGTCCTTCTACTGTTTCCCAGCTGAGTGTGACCTTACTTCAGCATTACTTGTTTTCCTTCAAGCAGAATCCATTGTTATTGTGGGTTTGTTTTTTGTTGGAGTTTGGAGTTTTTTCTGTTTGTTTGGGGATTTTTTGGACCTGGAGCTTTTTTAGAAATGCACTTTGAGTTTGACTCAGGGAGTTTTGGTTGCCGAGTCTTAAAGCAGAACATCTTTCTCTTGGCTGTATTGTTTATTAAACCTAAACATTACAATGACCTCACTATTTTTCATGTTTTGATACAATACATTTTATTAACTGCTGCTGTGAAAACTGGTGGCTGAGGAAGGAGGTTTTAGAGGAGGTTTTTTAAAGCATTCTGGAATTTACATGCCAGGAAGTGGTCACAGTGAGCTGTTGGCAGTCTGAGCTCTGCTCTTTGCTGTTTCCATCTCTCAGAAAACGTGTTGGGGGCTGGCTGTAGCTCACCCTGACAACCTTCCACTACAGCTTTCTGTGTGCTGGGTGGGATTTGATGAAATGATTTATCCTCTGCCCTGCTCGAGGTGTTGAGGAGGTACAGGCAGCACACACCATCATCTGGGTGTACTTTTGCCACATTTCAAAGTAGACTTTGGTTTCTGTAGTCCAGAGATCCTTCCAAAGGCTGAGGAAAGATGAAGCAAGAGGCATTTTGCAATTGCAGACTTCAGACATCACATGGCTGATCAGCGTTTTCCACAACCTCACTAAAAGGAAAGCGAAATCACAAGAGCAGACAAAAGTAGAAGCTAACTCGACTAAAAATGCTTTAAAGTTCATTTTTTTGTTGTGCACTTTCATGCCATTTTGGAAAGTGCCTTCTGTCTGGAAGTCCTTGGGGTCTGAGTTCACCAGCTCTGTAGGGCAGATTTTTGTTCTATGGGGATTTAATATCTCAGAGTTCAGCTCTGTATCCTCTGAGAAATTATTTGCTTCACACTTCCCAGTAGCATTGTTCTTGTAGGTAAACTGTGGAGGCAGATCATGGCACTGCTCAGAATGTGGCAGGCCCTCACTCAACTCAACTGCTTTACAGTTCACATCTGCACCATTGAAACTTTGTCTTTTATTAGAAAACAGTGTTTAGTCTTATTATTAAAATAACAAGTTGAGACTTACAAGAAACAACATGCAAGGAGAACCCCAGCAAAATTTACATGGTAGCTTAGCACATGGGAATTAACTGATTTGGATTTATAATTAAAGCAAAGTTGCAAACTGAAAGGTGGGTGTTCATTCTCAAAATTAAGATCCTTGAGGCAAAACCTAAATTAACTAGAGATGCTTTAACCCCAGAACCTCTGGGACTTTCATCTGGTGAGCTGAAGAAGGAGCTGTGTCTTACATAAGACTGAGTTTTTCTCAAAAATAAAATGGGAGTTTGGGTCATCGTGCCTACCTAGAGCCCCTTCCTTTGCTGCAGGCATCTGAGGGAACTGAGCACCTGGCTAATCTTGTGGGATTAATTTATTTAAGAGCTTTAATAAAATACCTTGTTGAAACATGACCTCCATGTCAGATGACAAAACGCCCCTTTCTTTTTTAAGGTATTCTTTCCAAAGGAAATCACATGCAATTAATATTCCCAAATCTTGTATCAGAAACTTCTGCGTGAGATCTTTTCTCTCTTACCAAAAGCCTTGGGGCAGTAAGAAGCTGAGGTGTTGGGGGTTGAGATTGCCAGCTTTGAACCCAGCACCAGCAATTTTTGGCTAACACCACTGGTACAGAGGACAACAAATCCACCAGCCCTTACTTAGACTGTACCATGTGGAAAATTTAGTTTTCTTCTATGAAAGGGATTTACAATCAAGACTTTCATCCCTAGGACTGGCAGAGTGTTCCTTATCAAGCCCAGGACCAAGCTTTGACAGCCATCTTCCTCTTGGTATCAAAGTCCATTAGGAAATAGAAAAACTGAGGGTCCCCAAATTGTCCAGATGTCACTTTTTCACCAACTTCATGAGAAGAATACATAATACAGTTTGTGTGGAAGAATTACCGCCCTTTTTAACCAATTCTTTAAGCTGTTCATCCCCAGGTGTGATGGAGAAGGGTAACAGCACAGACAGAGAAAGCCAAACAGTTTTGGTTGTTTTCAGTAACTCTGAACCTCAGTAACTTCCTACACGTAGCTGTAAGGAGGCCTGCTGAAATATCCCATTAATGGTTATTTTGAAGGCGGCTCCCTTGTGAATTCTGTGCTTCAGTGCAGATGTTTGAGTTTAATTTGGCCTTCAGACAATTTGTCGCTTAGAAAACAAGATTTTGGGGGGAATCTTTGATCTGAATGTGAGTGGTGGCATAGAATACAGCAGGACTAGTCCTGTTTAAGTGTCTCTGGAACGAGGACAAAACAATTCTGTCTAGGAAATGGTGTGGCTGGAGAAATGTGCTGCTCGAGTCACGCTGAGGGACCTTCTTGTCACTGCTGGGCTTCTGTTCCCATTTACAGCTCATTTAGCCTTTGCTGATTTGTGGGGGAAACAGATGCACTCTGCAGACTTTAATTTTCTTCAGAAGGTACAGGGATAAAGCCATGCAGATTCTTACCAGGCGCAACTACGTGGAATTACATAACAGCCGGAGAGAAAACCGCTTGTTTTGTTGTTTTTTTTTTTTTTTGTTATGTATCTGTTCCAAATCAAAAATAGGTGGCAGAGACCTTGGCTTTACAAGCTAATTTACCATCTGCCTCTCATCTAGTATGTACAGCCTGCATCTTTTGTGTAAGAATCATATTTCTTCTGGCTTTGTGTGTTTAGGGTAATGACAAATGTTTGTAATTGCAGCGCATCTGCTGCAAAGGAGAGGAGAAGATGGAATGTGCAGTGGTCAGGTTCCTGGGTAAATGGGAATGGACCTGTGCTCTGTCTCTTGCTCAGCTTTAGAGGGTGGGCTTTTATGCCAGACAGAAGAAAGAAGTTTCAAAGGAAGTGATGCACCTGGTTAATATGAAATTTAAAGAGTAAAAGCACCACAAACGAAAGCTTTTAATACTCTGGTTAAGCAATGGAGTTAAATTCTGCCCTGTTGCATCAGCTTTTTGTGCTTTTGAGGCAGTCAAGTGGATGGGGCTGCACCAGCAGAGCCTGGCCAGTATAATTTTTTTTTTTTAGTCATGATGCAGTTATTACCTCAAGTGCAATGAAAATTAAGCACTCTTAATAATTCCAGCATGGCAGGGCTAGAATGGGTAAATGAGTACCCAATTAAAAGAAAGGGGATTGAAGCAAAATATTTGCTATTAGAGGAAGAGCATTTTCTTTTTCTGGGTCAAAAAGCCACAAACTGCAGCCAGCTTATTGCATATGAATATCGAGGCCTGACTGTCTAAAATGCTATGTGAGGCTCATAAAGCTGAAGCCTGTGGGTGGCTGTCTGGGATGGATTTCCATCTCCTTCTCCACTTGGAGAGGTGAAGGTCTCATGCTGCCACCAGAGAAATGTGATTCAGAAAGCCAAGGACAGTGCAGAGGGGCACATCTGTGCACAGCTGGCAGTGAAAAGTCACTCCCCTGGGTTTTCATTTTGACCCTGAGTCTTGCAGAATTACTTGAAGAAAAATTTGTCCCAGAGGAACAAATTGGCAATAAATAAATACAAAGATGATCCATGGGAAACCTTTTGGAAAGTGAGCTGGGTCAGTCTGCTTTGTGGCTAGAACTGCTGGGTTCTTCACAAGGAGTGTCCAGTGATAATGGCAGTAAAAATCAGACTGATAATGGCAGTAAATTTAGACTGTTAAGAATAGCTGGAGCTGGTGGGGCTTTGAGACATGAGGGGGGTTCCTCCTGCCCTGGTGTGTGGCAGCCTTGGCTCTGGAATTCCAAGCCCATCTGCTGGTGGCAGGGTCCCCAGCCAGCTGTGGGGACCAGCAGGAGGACAGAGAGCTTTTCCAGCACCCTCCTGAGCGGCCCCGGTGTCTCCCTGCCAGTCCTGCACACAGACACACACAAAAGGTCTCTCCACAGTGGTTTTTGGACACGCTGTCCATCCAGTCAGTCCCTCAGACTCTGGTCTCCTTCAGCTGTTGGCACCTGGACCTACAGTAACCCTGCAGATTTGCAACCTCTCGCTCCAGTGAAAGTTTGTGCTGCTGACAGTGCACTGAGTCCGTGGTGGTGTGTCCTGCACATGAACTCACAGTGGTGAGGGCATTCCCACGGGAGAAAGTTGGGAACAGCGTTGTGCAGGAGTGCAGGTTGGACTGCAGGGATGAGGGGCTCTGTCAGTCAGGTGTAGCTGCCTCCTTCCTTGCTTCTGGCCCCTTTAATCCCCATTTCCATCTCCTTTCTCCTCCTCAGTCCTTGATCCATCCCTTTCCCTGCCTTTGGTGAGTCCCCCGAGGTGTGATGGATGTTTCCTACTTTGTAATTCCCATAGCCACCCCATGGCTGGTTTTACACCATCCCAAACATCTCTTCCCCCTGCATGGCATGGTAAAGTTCAGCATTCCAGGGAGAGAATTTCCCTGTGGGCACATCTTGGTAGGTTTTCCTCCAGGAACAGTAGTCCTATCCTTTTCTTTTTAGCATCTTCAGAGTGGCCAATTCAGGGGGCTGTGTCCTCTGAGCCTCAGCTCAGTCTCTGTGCTCACTCTGACTGGCCTTTTATTTATCACATAACAGAGCAAAGACCATTTTTAGACCTTCTCGGCTGATTTTATTTTTCTAAGCTTTGTATTTAAAAATAAATGAAGTAATGTAGCTGGCCAGTCGTTTGTTTAAGCCCATGGAAGGTGTAAATCATCACTGAAGTGGAACTCACATTAGGCACATTTTCACCTTCTCGTGTGAAGGTTTCAGGAAAGTTGTGAGTTACTGCAAATATGGAATGGAGCTGCTGCCCTTGTGATTGTAATAAATCAGGTTCTGCTGTCTTACAGGCTGAGTTACGACAGTGTGTGTGAGCTGCTGTATCACAAATAGAGGAGCTTGACAGGCATCCCTGAAGGAGGCTGACTATTTGATTTCTTGCCTGGGGAATGATGATGTAAACCTGAAGGAGAAATGCATAACCTGAAGTGTTCACCAGTCCGTGAACCCTGGGGTCACTGTGAGACTTGGTGTTCATGGAGAATGATTGTGTCTTGTGCAGCAGTCTGGCATCTGGGGACACCAAAAGGAAAATGGAACTTCTGAATATACATGATAATACTTTAAAGATTTACTTTTTAGTTTCCAAGCAGAAGTATGGGCATCAGTCTCCTGAATCCCATCCATTCTATTTGCATTATAAAATCAAGCAAACAAATAAAAATAAAGCAGGCCTTCCCATACAGGGAATGGCTGTGACGCTTCAGCGCTCATCTTTTGATTCTTATTGACAGGCAGTAAAAATAAGTTCCTCCAGCAAAGTGAATTGGGACAAAAGGTGGCACACACGTTTTACAGTAAATAAAAATAACTTCAAAGCCAACCTACAATTCCTCTCGGATGTTCATACTGTGCTGCTCTAAAAGTACAGCCCCAAATGAAAGTTGGAATCACTGCAATGACACATTGGACAGAGTTCAGCCAAGGAATAGGTATCAGCATTCTGCCAGGGCTGTTGTCTTATGATAGAACATTTTGGACCAAATTAACAGAAATTAATAAAGGGTATGGCCTAATAACCAGAAGGAACTTTTCTACTTACCTTGTATGTGTCACTGCTAAAACTACATTCTAAAAAATACAGAAGACAATGAAATTCATTTTAAATGTCAGTGTTGAATGTCAGCAACATGCAAGGCATGTTTATATGGTGGTGCAGTGTGTCTGCAGACACCATCCTGTATAGACAGAACTGAAACTCTCAGAGGACCCCCTTTCAGAGTACTAAAAGTAATATATTACAAGTATATGCATTGTCTTTCTGGATATAAATGTATTCAATAAATGTATCTTTAATTTACC